>JAFFST010045145.1:55904-59885 GCA_022414735.1 Noturus placidus
TACATCCACAGGAGCCTGGAAGGAGTGGAGATCCCAGACATCCAGACCCGCATGTTCCAGTCAATGAAGAACCTCTCCTACATGTAGTGCACTGATTTTCAATACATAACAAATCATCCACTGATGTAAAACGCCATGGTCTCGTTCATATTTAGATGAGTTTTATAATCCGGTAGAATTCATTAACGTATTGTAAGTGAGTAGATATTAAAATCACATTGCTTGGGTCCATTAGTAATAGCAGTGATCTGCTGTTTCCGCAGATACTTTAAGAAATTCCAGTACTGCTCCTACGCTCCGCATGTCCGGAAATGCAAGCCCAACTCAGACGGCCTCTCGTCTTTTGAAGACCTGCTGGCGAGTGTAATCCTCCGTGTCTCTGTCTGGGTCATGGCCTTCGTTACCTGCTTTGGGAACCTCTTCGTCATCGGCATGCGCACGCTCATCCGGGCAGAGAACAACCTGCATGCCATCTGCATCAAGGTTTTGTGTTGTGAGTATTGGAGGACAACAGATTCTAATTGTTCTGGGTCAAAGATCGGGAGATTTTCTTCTATTTTTTTTAAATCGGCTCCATTTTTACAAAAGTTGTCTATCTGTACTCTTCTTTATAGCATGGAACGACCTCAACAATTACAATCCCTTACGTTCTTGAGACGCGTCTTTATTGATCACATATACACAGTGAAACTCTTTTCTTCACCTACCCCAGCATGTTAGGAAGTCCGGGTCAGCCATGATGCAGCGCCCCCTGGAGCGGAGAGGGTTGAGGGCCTTGCTCAAGGGTCCAACAGCGGCAGCTTGGCAGTGCTGGGGCTTGAACCCCTGAACTTCTGATCGGTAACCCAGAGCCTTAACCGCCAAGCCACCACTGCCCCCATATGTTTCATGGAGGATCCTGTTTTCAAGTGGCCTCGGGAATATTTTAACCTCTCCAGTGGCTTTGAAAATGTACCCTTAATATTCAGTAAGATTGGTTATTTAGCAGTGCAGATGGTGCACTAAAAGAACTGCCTTGCACTGCTCTATCTCACATTCCACATATGAGGACAGGAGTCAAACAATTTCCTTCTAGACCGATAATTCCCTCAGAGACTCCCTGTATCTACTTTCCGTCCCTGTCTCTCGCTCTCCCTCCCTTTCTATCTCTCTCTCTCTCTCTCCCTCTCTCCATCTATCTTTCTTAATAACCTAGCCTGCCGCTATATGTGACGTTCTTCCGATTTGTCATGCAGTTCCCATGTCTTGACAGAAGTTCTGTAATCTTGTGTAATCTTGTCAGCCCTCCTGATCCTCTTCTAGGCCTTACATTCCATCATATTACATCCCTGAATCATGCACTATTTTCTCATCTTTTCTCTTCATCCCCTTGGAAAATAGCTGTCAGTGCTTTCAAGCTGGCACCATTAACTGTAGCAACCTTCTTGTCAAGTGGCAAGACTCTGAAATATTGAAGCGCATGGTCAATCCGTGTAGTCCAGCTGTCTTCCCCACTCTACAATGTAGAACTGGAAAGGTTAATTAAAGGTTATTTTTCAACCCATTGATTAGTTTACGAGAGCACTGAGCGATGTCCTACTGAAATGATTGCTCTTCCACGAGCAGAACTTTGTGTTCTGGTGTGAAACACTAAGAAGAAATACGCCTCTTTAGATCCGAGTAAATATTTTTGCAATGTACCAGGACAACGCATCGCTTGAGCGGACAAAATAATCTACGGTATTAATTAATTCTCTATATTTTCCTTTCTTGTGATGCATCATTGGCAACACTTCGCCATCTCGGAGTTATTACTAACATGTCAAGCTTGTCAAGTAAGAAGTAAGACATGACAGAGCATGCTGTTGTGCTGAAATAATCAATGACAGGGTGGTGTGATACATCCTGATACGAAGTTCAACAGCACCACTGTATAACAGATCTATAATTAACAATATACAGTACATTCATCCTGGTCACCTCACTAGATTACCACATTTTGATTATCCATCCATCCATATATGTTCCGCTTATCCTACATAGGGCGGCTGTGTCTCAGTCGGTAGAGCGGGTTGTCCGCTAATCCACTAATCGTGGGGTTGGTGGTTCGAATCCCGGCCCGGGTGATCCCATGCCGAAGTGTCCTTGGGCAAGACACTGAACCCTAAGTTGCCCCCGATGGCAAGCTTGCACCTTGCATGGAAGCTCTGCTACCATTGGTGTGTGAGTGTGTCTCATTCGTAAGTCGCTTTGGATAAAAGCGTCTGATAAATGAATAAATGTACATAGGGTTGCGGGGAGCTTGGGGTACACGGCAGGGAACACCCTGGACGGGCGGGGTGCTACCGCAACGCAGGGCACAATCACACACACTGTAGACTATTTAGAGATGCCAATCAGCCTACAATGCATGTCTTTGGACTAGGGGCAGAAACCTGAAGGAAACCTCTGAAGCATGTGAACTCACAAAGGGCGGAGGTGGGACTTGAACCCCTAACCTCCGCCCAACAGGTGCAAGGCAAATGTGCTTTATATATCCAGTCAAAACTGTATTGCTCTGTACGTTCTATCTGTTTGTTTGTTTTTATGTCGTTATGCCATCATGCTTATCCTTCCTCTTTCCATGACACCTTCCTTACAGGTGCAGATTGCCTAATGGGCATTTATCTGTTCTTTGTGGGCATCTTTGATGTAAAGTTCCGTGGAGAGTACAACAAGAACGCCCATGTGTGGATGGAAAGCCTTGAATGTCGCACCATCGGCTTTATGGCTATGCTGTCCTCCGAGGTGTCTGTCATGCTCCTCACCTACCTGACCCTGGAGAAGTTTCTGGTCATTGTCTTCCCACTGAGTCACCTACGACCAGGGAAGAATCAAACGTTCATCATTTTGGCTGTGATCTGGCTCATAGGTATCTCAATTGCCGCTGTGCCTCTGCTCAACGATGAGCTCTTCGGGAACTACTATGGACGAAACGGCGTCTGCTTCCCTCTGCACTCTGAACGTGTAGAGAAACCTACAGCAAAGGGATATTCAACTGGCATATTTCTGGGTGAGTGATGAGAACATGAACCTTTATAATATTAATACGTTTATCTACAGGAAATGTGAGTATTCTCTTCTCTGATGTGCTCTGTGTAGGACTCAACCTAGTAGCCTTCCTCATCATCGTCATCTCTTACTCCAGCATGTTCTACTCCATCTACAAGACAGGCATTAATGCCACAGAACTGCGCAGCCGGCTGCACAAGGACGTTGCCGTGGCCAACCGCTTCTTTTTCATCGTGTTCTCCGATGCCCTCTGCTGGATCCCCATATTCCTGGTCAAAATTCTTTCACTGCTTGAGGTGGAGATTCCAGGTATATACAGGAAACACCTCAAAATTTCCATCAAATATGACTGCATGCATGTTGGTATTAGCACTAAACACTTTAATAAACCCGCTGTTCATACTGAATCAATCGTTGCAATCTAGTTCTCCTAATAATCCTAATAATAAGTAATTCCAGTTTGAATCTATAACCTGTAATTAAAGCTTAATATCTTCTGTGGTCTCTCTGACGCCATCGTTAAACTGTTCCGTAGTATAATATAAGTAAATTATAGTATAGTTAATATGATCAAATTAGCCCACACAGACCTAGTGTTTTAAACTCTAATGAACACTGGGAGCCTTTTAAAGATGAAGACTTTCCTCAATTGTGTGAATTCTGTTGAACGTTTTCACCTCTTTTTACTTATTTTGTTTGATACATTGGATCATACATGCCTTGATATTTTGACATCTAAAAAAAATAAAAAATCTGTATATGTATGAATGTGAGAATACAGTGAGGTCCAAAAGTATTTGGACAGCTATGCAAATTTCGTTCTTTTATTTCTGTACACCGAGGGCGCATGGTGGATTAGTGGTTAGCACGTCCGCCTCACTCCTCTAGGGTCCGGGGTTTGAGTCCCGCCAGGGCCATGTGTGTGTGGAGTTTGCATGTTCTCCCCGTGTG
>JAFFST010045147.1:21117-39153 GCA_022414735.1 Noturus placidus
GAATAATTTTGCTCGCCCAATTTTTCAGTTTTTTATTTGTTGAAAAAGTTTGAAATATCCAATAAATTTCGTTCCACTTCATGATTGTGTCCCACCTGTTGTTGATTCTTCACAAAAAATTACAGTTGTATATCTTTATGTTTGAGGCCTGAAATGTGGCAAAAGGTCGAACAGTTCAAGGGGGCCGAATACTTTCGCAAGGCACTGTATGTTCATTCTCCACCCCCACACTTTCTCTATTTCTCTTTTGGTCTCTCGCTGGTTCCCTGTCACTTCTCTCCTGATAGGTCTCTTTTCCCTGCCAGTGCTCCTGTGCCTGGTTTGCTGAATGCTGCACGGGGCCGCATGCATGCATTTGTGATGCAGAAGAAGGTGGCTCAGGTCATGTTGCATGAACGAGAAGACTTTAATCTTTGCATTAAGGAGAGGGGGTTCAATGTGAGGGTAGCAGTACATAATGCCACATGGTTTAAGATCAGCTGTGTGCTTCAAACTCCGTTAAGTTTCCTTTACCTTTCTGAAGGTTAAATTGCATGCTCTATCTAGAAGGTTTTGAAACTACAATATTAATAAATGACACCATGTGTGAGGCTAACATTATACAGTTGAACTCCAGACTGGATATTAGTTATGTTTATATTATTATACATTGTAGATGAGTCAGGTCAGTAAATATTTAGACATTGACAAAAGTTATAGTTATTTTAGCTGTTTACCACAGTATGTTGGAGTTTCAGCTTTAATTTGAGGCTATTTACATCCAAACTGTGTGAAAAGTGTAGGATTTACAACACTTTTTTTTTATTATATGTGGTCCGCACATTTTTAAGAGGCCAAACATAATTGGACAATTGGTTATTCAGTTTATTTGCATTTGTAGTCTGTTGCTGTTAACCATGGTAGATGACAGAAGAATTCTTTCCTTGGTGTACAAAAAGCCCTTCACAATATTTGGTCAGATCAAGAACAGCTTCAAGGAGGTAGGCGTCTCTGTGTCAAAGCCAACAATCAAGAGAAGACTACAGAGCATTTGCCACAAGCCAAAAAAAAACAAGAAGACCAGATTAGCGTTTGCGAACACATTAAAAAACATACAGTACAGTTTTAGAACCGCATGGAGAATGGAAGGAACCGCTCATGATCCAAAGCATACCACCTCATCTTATGACATTGGCATGTATTGCTACCAATGGAACCGGTTCCTCTATTGATGATGTGACTGCTTACAAAATCAGCAGTATGTATTCTGAAGTGTATAGGGCTATGTTATCTTCTCAGATTCCACCAAGTCCTTCAAATCTCATTGGACAGTGACATGACCTGAATCCAAATGCACATGCATTTAATTTGCTGAAGGCAAAACTGATGGTAAAATGCCCCAAGAACAAGTAGGAACTGAAGTCACCAACAGCAGAGGCCTGGCAGAGTGTCACCAGGGAAGAACCAAGCGTCTGGTGATATATATTAGTTCCAGACTTCAGGCAGTCATTTACTGCAAAGGATTTTCAACCAAGTATTAAAATGACAATTTAATTTGTGACTGTTTGCCCAAAAAATGAGGGGACCACATATAAAAAAGTGCAGTAATTCCTACATTTACCCAATGTGGATGTAAATATGCTCAAACTAAAGCTGAAAATATGTTTAATATTTAGTTTCAACTCAAATATAGGTAGACAGCTAAACACTAACAATTCTAAAAACTTTGTCGATGCCCAAATATTTATTTACAGACCTGAATGTATATAGGTAATGTTTTTTATTAGGGTCCATTGATTGAACAATTTCCCACCTGGTTCTATTATTGCTGTTTTGTATTTTGCTCGTGCCCTGTGTAAAGCCATGTGTGTCTGTTATATTCTATTCAACTTGCTGTAGCACCAAGGACTAGGTGCTCTCTCTTTTACTCTCTGCTCTGACGGACTTCCTTTCCTCTCTAGCTTTTGTTGAATTATCTGTGTAACATATTTGTCACTGTGTGTTTATTGTTGCTCAGATGTTTATTTGGGGAAGATATGAAATTTGTTACCTCCAGGTACTACTAAGGCATGGCAAGAGGATCTGGGCTTGAAAGGATGTCATTAGAAAAGACTTCTTGTGCTTTCCTAAAGGAATACCCAAAAAAGCTAATATTGCTCACCTCATTAGTGCAAGCAACGTGAGATCCCGATAGCTGGTCTCCTTTAGCCATCACACCTTGTTACCTGTTTTAGCATTTTTAGTATTCCTTTAAGTAGCTTAGTTTTATAGTTACAACTTGCAAATTCACATTGTTTAGAATTCTTTCCCTAGTCCACGTGCATTTGAACCCCCTGCCCTCTTTCAACGACCAAAGGTCTTCCGAGCAAACTTTTTATTATCTCTCACTCTTAATCCATTCTCATAATCTCTCCCTTTCTGTCTTGCCTTCTCTGCCTCTAAAACCTGTGCCCAGGTAAGGAGTCTGTCACTCTCTCGCTTTCTTTCTACATTTCCTTCTTTAACTCTCATTCTCACTCCGTCTCAATAAAAACGAGGCTTAGATACCTGTGGAATGGTCGCTTTCTCTTTCCATCACTGCAATTGCAGTGAAGAAATCATTCTCAACACGTTCATTTCATTCAGTTGTTTTTCAGCTACTGTAATATTACATTCATGCTTGACAAAGGTGTCTTTATTATAATTGACTACCAGGGATATATTTTCTGAAGATTTATGAGACTACACTGTACAGCCCCATCTACACCATGCATTAACATGGAATGTGTATCTGGATATAATTATCTGGGTAATGAGTCATAATTTATATGTATTCTTGTCTACTTTGTGATCGGATCTCATTTCTCCTACTCAATATGCAAATCTGCGGATATGCAGTAAATCAGCCAGCTGCTATTGAAACATCTAAATTCAACTAAAGTCAAGTAATAAAGGTGTAGGGCCACAAGAGATGAGTTTCTTGTACTATCTGTACTCTTACTTTTTCGTGGAGGAAAATCAAGACCATTATTATCCGTGGTACTATACTATCTTGCGGACTGCATGGATGGACGGAAATGCTGTATATGTCATATATATATAGTGAGGCCACAAAATCTGGTTTATAATCCATTGAAAGTGCTCCAAAGAGCCCAAAAAGGGCAATAAATTGGTGTAAACCAAACAGTTTAAAGAAAGCTGTATTTTTTCTGGAGACAATCTGCTCTTTGTTAAATTTAGTGTTGAATTAAAGCAAGCCGCGCTCAACCTTTTATATGCTCATCAATGTGCATCACTGGATATGCAGCACACTTGAAACATGTACTCACCCTGCAGAAATCTACACAAAACCGGATTGACCCATCCGGTTTGGGTACAATCACAGTTCCAAGTTCCACTGAAAATATGATTCCAGGTACTCCGAATGTCACCTTTGAATAGGGGATGCTTGCGAGGGCATGGACACATGAAGAAGTTTAGGGGTATTGTAGGGGGTAAGCCTAAGGGTTGTGGGAAATTGTCAGGAGGTGTGCTACATTCTACCACAGACTGCAGTTGAATCAAAGAAATTTAAAATATCAGCACAAGTACAATCTAGGGGCAAATAAACTGTAACCATGGTGAGTAGAAATGGTTCACTATCTGAAGAAAGAATATGACAGACTCTCAGGCCTGGTAGAATTTAGCCTGAAGTTTGGGTAGCTCTTTTTTTTCCAAATCTAGCATCATTTCATTCTGAATACTACCTCGCTGTCAACCACATAAGACACTTAAATAAAAACACTCATTCACACTGAATGAACTCACCCAATCACATCCTACATGAGATTATTCAGATATATACACAATATACACAGAGCGGGTCGAGAACTGACTCCAGCCCAGAACCATGACAGTGGAAAATGTCTAATAGTGTATACATAACAGATAAGGTTGGGTATTGTTAGGGTTCTATTGGTGATAAAAGTTTTTCTAACTTTTCCATTTATTCACAATATTGAAAAGCGAGTAATGAAACAGAAATGCAGTGAATATGAAATAATACATGCAAAATATCAGTTAACTAGCATATCTAGTTACTCATAATCAATGCTAGCATCAATTAACTCTACCTTACCCAAATAGCTGTGAATGAATTTTTTTCACAGTATTTATATTCATTACTCAGTTGGAATTTATGCCAAGTGGTCTTAAACTATTCTCAGCAGTAGTCTCGGCAGTATGAGGTGAAAATTACTAATTGCTGATGTTTTTGTTGTAAATAATGTAAGGCTTACTGGGAATAATTTTAACCTGCATCTATGTACTTCTGTTTTCTTTAAGGGTCCAATTTTAATTCCTACAAACATGTGCTGTAGGTAACTTACAGAAAAAGCCCTTTAAAAATGTATTAACCTCAGGGTATGTCTGTGGGACATACTTACACAGATTTCATTTGCCTGAGATCCGGTCACAGTATGAGGCAGACTACTGATTTGATCCTGTTCAGCCCAGTCTGCCAATTAGTATGCATTTTTCCAATTCTGATAAGGTATCCATATACAGATTTTAATGCCAGGTATAAATGGTGCCTACGTAATTGTTCTACTCCTTGCTTTCACACTGCGTGTATGAGTGACTGAGTGAATGGGTGTTTGCACATTCCTGCATGTGCACGATGCACGTCCCGCATTGTGCATGCCCCTGGTTCAGGGAGGCAATACTCCCTTAATGCTCATAATGTACCAGTTATAAAGATTTTAGCCTTTGGGATGTCGTAACCCTACCACTCTACATATGTATGTCCTTGATTTGCTCCACTTGCCCCACATAGCATTTTAAAAGCCGGTTAATCCTCTCTGAGGAGAGACATTGCCCAGCATTTGGTTGTGAAAGCATTACATACATGCTGTGACTCTGGTTATGGTGACTACGACTCTTTCTTCTGCGTACCCATGTTTTCCCTCCCTCTCTCTCCATCTGCAGCAGCCAAGAGCCTGCTCAACAAGAAGGCTGATGTCAAGGTAAGGTCGATCTTGCTACTTCAACTACTGTACACATCTTTTTCTCTTTCTCTGCATTCATTATCTTTATCATCACACCTTTTTCAATCTAACGGGCTAGTGTCCCTTCCCTTCGCTAAAGACACTCAGTCCCTGCTCAGGAGGGGGTTGGACAGTTTCAAGGTTAAAGTCTGCATGTCAGTGGTTATGTATTTGTCAGCAGTGTTTGTATGTTTTTTTGTATTGTTGTTTTGTTTTGTCTCACTACTGTCTGTGTGTGTTTGTTAGTCTGAATAGACGGACGAATGCTTGGGCTAGGTTGGGTTCCACTTGTCAGGTTGATGAAGTCTCAGACCGTTTATGATTCAATTTGGCCTTGTTTTTGACCCCATTTAAATCCTCATTCAAAACATGCACAGTTCTTTTGTATACATAACTAGTAACTATTTTTACAGTCAAGAACATTAGAAGATTTCAGACATTTATTTAACTTACAAAGCTTATATGAGTATTTTTAAATATATAAATATTTTAGCACATTGCAGCAGTCACATTTTTCTATTTATAGTTAAAAAATTAATATTATTATTTGTGAGGACAGGAAGACATGAGGTTTTTTTAATGTGCATATAATGCATATTCATATAATTTATAATCAGTGCAATTTACTAGTTTATTGGGTGGTAATAAATATACTAAAATATATTCTACACACTTAATAATAAAGGTGCAAGAAATGTAATTCTTTGGGCTTTTGAAAGAACCTTATGAATAAGGTTAAAAAAAATAATAATAATAAAAAATAACCCTGTAAAAAATGCCCTCTGTAAATGTTACCATTATGTGGAAGGATTTAGTTTATTATGGTAACAAATCATGGACCAGAAATTCTCTTTAGGCAACCAAAAATGGTTCTTCTGTGGAATTGCCCTAAAAAACTTTATATTTAAGAGTGTACATACGTCTGTATATCTAATGGTTTAAAATGGCTAGTGTTTTTTTCTAGGAATAATATATGACCAGATGTGGACACAGTATGATGCACTGTGCAAGGCTTCATTTGGGGGGATAGCACATAATCCCCGTTGAAGTGATTTCAGGCTTTCACTTCAGCCTGTGCTACAGAATTAGAAGCGAACCTCTTCTATGCTCTCCATGAATGATTGGATGGCGAATAATCTGTAAAATAATCCTCTCCAGTCGTGCATTCCTCACTCCGAGCATTAATCATACCTTACATAATCTAGAAGCATGCTGATGGTGAAATGCCCATGGAAGGAAAATTGTGCCCTTCTTCCCCCTCTCATGGCTTATTTCTGTAATTTGCAGCCCCAAATAGCTAGAGATGTTTTCCCATTCACCCTCTCTGTCTTAACCTTTCTATCTTTTTATCTCTACCTCCCTATCCATCTACCTCTCTCTCTCTCTCTCTCTCTCTCTCTCTCTCCGATCAGGCTGCCTGATCGTAGCTGTATCTCATTCAGCTGAGCTTTCCGCCTACAGACCAACCGTCCTGTCTCGCCCCGCATTCTCATTTTCTTTTTCCTGCTTGCGCTCTCTAACTCTCCATCCACCATGAGCATAGGTGGTTTAAATAGGGGGTGCAGGAAGCAGAGCAAGAGGACAACAGCTTGGTAGCACATTGGCAGCACATTATTCCACAGACAACCTTTTCAGGATATCATTCAGGCAATATTATATTACTGTATAAAATGTTTAGATATGTGTAAAAACAGTATACATCTTTCAGTCCAGGTAGAAGGTGGCATCCAACATTTTTAATTTATTTATTTTATTTATTTATTTATTTATTTATTACTAAATACACAAATTTATTTACATCTGGGGTGGCACAGGTTTACTATCTGTATGACTTTTCTGTGCATCTTCATGTCACTTTGGGCTGTCCAGTAGAAAATTGTCCATTTAAACTGTAATATATCTGCAGGCATCCAACACAACATTATTTATCAAATAGACAAATATAAACACACTTCTAGAATTCACGTTATTATTTTGTGCACCCTGTTACTTGACTTGAAGTTGTGCTGGGTTATTATTATTATTATTATTATTATTATTATTATTTTCATTTACAGTGTTTAGCAGACACCCTTATCTAGAGTCGCCATCAATAACATGCATCAATAACATGAGGGTTTCCTAGAGTAGTAGAAGTTTGTTCACACTTATTGTCATGAGATCACAAGTTTGAATCCCGATGATACCACAGCCATCTGTGGATGAGAGGGAGCAAGCTCTCTCTCCCCTATCAATCACAGTGACACTAGCCAATCGTGGGTGTCTGTGAGCTCATGTGGAAGAGGGCAGATAGCGCTTTCCTCTGTGTGTTACGCTGCACTGTGACACAGCATGAGCAGCAGTTTGAAAAGATGCAGTTGGCTGGTGTCATGTATCTTGGAGGAAGCACATGTTAGAAACATGTCAGGCCCAATTGGGGAGAAAAATTGTGAAAAAGAAAAAAACATCCTCAGGGTGGGTCAAGTCTAAGAATACCCTGCTAAGGCCCTTTCTGCCAAGCTCATACACATGCAGCATGCAAAGCCATTAAGATAATGAACCCTACATTGAGATGTCCAGCAAATGAATGCCATTATGCTCTATGCCATTTGCCATATAAAAATGAAGAAAATAAACAATGAGAGACTAATAGCTTGTATTTTGGACTAGGTCCTGAAGTATACACGCAAAAATTAAACAGTTTAAGGATATTTGTATCTTTTAGAATTATTCATGCATATTTATTTAGCATATATTTACCATTTAAATGGCCATGATTATTTACATCATGAAATCAAATGGCAAATATTGGAGACAAGCTGGGAAATCATTTATTTGAGAAACCCCTATAAAATGGCCTATGAGTCACAAAGCACCTGGAGATTTTTTTTTCAGAGGAGCTCTCTGTTAGCTTTCTTTAGCCTTCCCTCTTCCACTTCACCTCCCTCATCTCCCATCATTACACCTTCAGCATGCTGTAATCATTCAGCGTTCTTGCTCAGTCTCAGTCCACCGCTTACCTTGTGAGATTTAAGTGTGCGGTGCTGTGTAATGATAGGCAGCAAGAGTGTGGACACCACAGCGTGAAATGCAGCTCGTGCTCCAGGAATAGCTGGTGGTCTGAACCCTGGGAGCTGAGAGACAGAAATAGACACCTCCATGCACCTCACTCATTGCTTAGTAACTGGCTCGCCACACTTCTTCATTCTGACATTTTGGGATTTCTTGCTCCCACCGACACCCCCCGGCTCTTTTACTTTTGCTGCTGCATATGCAGGGGTGGATAATTACATTTATTCACTTAGCAAACGCTTTAATAATAATACTTTAGTAATTGTACTTTGTTACTAAAGAATTATTTAGTTGTATTTATACTTTACTTGAGTATTATCGAAATTGAATACCTGTACTCCTACTTAATTACATTTCCAAGAAAAAGACTTTATCGTGTGCTACTTAGTTAGCACAACGTAGTTAGTGCTATAGCCATCTGTTTGCATCTGAATAAAAATAAACCACCATGCTACAGTGTTGAACTTGAGCAATTGCGTCCCCCTGTCCCTACCTCAGTAAACTGTTTCAAGATGCTGGAATAAGCAAAGACTCATTCAAAATGAGGAGTCTTTTTTACCGCTTTAGAAGGCATGAACTCAATCTAATTTGAAAAAAAAAAACATGTTGAGGTAAGTTTTGCTACCTTGCTAACGTTAACTGGCTATATTTAACTAAGTTAGCCTGATTTCTTTGCTAATGCCAGGTTAAAGTAGCATCAGTTCTAGTAGCTAAGATAAACTGGCTCAGCTGCAAGTCAAATTCTAGTGTAAATATTGGTTATTTACAGGATATTTTACTTCTAATGAATTCATTAGCAAACTTCATAGCAAGTATAATTGCTTAGTACTTTTTCCACCCCTGCATATGCACCAACCTTCCTATAGATTTCAAGCAGCCAGAAATTCAGTAGAGTATAATTAAGAGTTATTTCAGTTCAGTATTGTGCACACGGTTTTGACTTTAATTACAAAATTATCTTTAGTTGCTAGTGTTTGAAAGGCCACAGTCAATTTAATAATGCTTCTAAATGATAGTATAGTAGTCAGTGTTTTCCTCTAGAGAAAGAGTTTATTAGTGTAAAAATTATAGATTTGCATTGTATATGCATTGTAAAAAGCGCTATACAAATTGATAAATTAGGGAGTGTAGATGTTGATGGGAATGCAGGCAGAAGCAACTCTTGCTATCTGCATGCTGTAACCTATGTAATCTTTGATATTAGCATACAAAACACTCTTTGGCAGAAAAATGGTCACGTCAGTGATGTATAAGGAAAATAACCATACAATATAGCTTGTATTAGTTATTAGTTTTTTTAAATTATAGTTTTCTAGCTGCCTATTCCTTTTCCCTATATTCTTCATCCTTTTAATGTCCACCAATAATTTATCCAAGTCATGTGCATTAACTCCATCCACATTGTTCATGTTCACACTCACTGTCCCATTATTGTGTCCCCCCCCCCCCCCCAATTGTCCTGCCATTACTGCCTCAATCACACCAGAAACGGAATTCCAGCTCCACCGTTCAGTACATGGTGAGGATCTTATTTATTATATCTGTTTATCATTTACCATCTTTTTAATTTCATTTATTCCTTTTATCTCGTCATTCAACAAGTGATTTATTCATTCATTGTTTTCTATCCTGTTTTTTAAGTCCTGTAAATTTCTTGTTCGTAATCCTGTAGAAACATTAGTAGGTAATGGCCTATACTGTTGTTATTGCCGTTAGATGCTAAATTGACAAAAATGGCATTTTAGAAATACCATCATTTAAATTCATTGGCAACTATAGATTTTTACTCCATCGTTTCGACTGTGGCCACGGCTAAGCATTCCTGACAAGGCTTAAGAATGTGGTAAGATATACCGTATGAGAATGCTACCGCAAAATCTAGGCTTAGTCTGGATTAAAAAGGAAATTCTCATTCTGCAGTCTAGTAGTTTTTTTTTGCTGTATCATAGACTCATAAGCATTCACACAGTAACTGTTTAATTTCTAATGAGAATAAATGTTTTAGTGTTCATGGAACTGTATGATCAATTGATCAATAAACTGACACTGTGTCCCAAAATAGCCATTTAAAAAAAAAAAAAATGTATGCACAGCCACAACAGATATTTTGACTTTGCCTGTGTCATCAAATTGTGGACATTTGGGACAATGTCCAAATCTGCTATCATCACGTGCTAGGCTTTAACGCCTGTAACCCTAACGACAACCTATATGTCTTCTTTGCTGAACACGAGCTCGTCGAACAAGAATAAATCCTGCATTTGCTGTCTTCGTTCAATTTGTACCAGTTTTTTTTCTTCACGCTGATGCCTGCATTTATTTCTCGTTGGTTAATAAGTATCTAACACTGCATTAATCTACAAGGCTCTGTAACAGCAATGTAGATACAACACATACTTTTTTTTTTACTGCTAAGGTTAGTGGTTTAATATGAAAAAGGATATGCTAATGAAGTTAATAATATTTAATACATTTCAATGTTGTACAACAACATTGTACCTCAGCGTTTTAGGGCCACTGTTTAAAGGTAAAAATATAATAAAGATAATAAAGATGTACATTATTTCCCCAAAAAAGTCATAATATTTAGAGGGGGAAAAATCATAATAATATGACAAAATGTTGCATATGATGTTCCTTCATTTGTATGTCATGTTATATGGACTCATTTGATCAATATACGCCTTGTCTCATTGTGGCTTTCTTCTCAAAATATCTTGATTCTTGAAATATTGCATACTTTATTCTCATGATGATATGACGTTTTTCCCAAAATATTATGACTTTATTCTTGAAATATCATGACACTTTTTTTCTTGAAAAATTGCGACTTTATTCTAGAAATATTAGAACTTATTCTCGAAATCTTGTATATGTACTTTTTTTTGACAGCCCTAAAACACTGTTATAACATTGCCATGATACTGAGTTATGATTAACTAAATTATAATTATGAGAAGTAATACGTCATGTATACGTACAGTATAAAGCTTATATAAGCACTTGCACTGGTAAGGAATCAAAAAGTTCGCTATGCTGTGCGCTATGCTGGAATCGTCTACATACATAAAACTTGATGAGTTATGTGTGTGTGTGTGTGTGTGTGTGTGTGTGTGTGTGCCAAAGTTGAAGTGAACCCTAAGCCACTGTATTCATGTATGTATCAGTTTTTACTGTGACATGTTTACTGTGATGTCAAGCTGGTGAATGTCTTGTTTTTCGCTTTTGTGCGCTTTTGTGTTTAACCAGCTGTGTGCGTGGCTTAAAAAAGTTTTTTCAATTTAATTCAGATGTTAGAGAAGACATAGTCCAACCCCAATCTACTCTACAGAGACTCCTTAGTTTTTGTTTTTTGGGACAGATTTCATATTTCGAGGTTGTGGTCGGATAAATGTGTGGATTAGTTCATCTGAAGGCTTTTACTGGGACTGTGTATTCATTTGGCCAAAGGACAAAATTCTCTTTAACAATGTTTACATGCACAGAAGCAGTCGATTAGTAGTAGGAGCATAAGCATGAGGGCGGAGCATGCAGAGCAGTATCAGCGAGTAATCATGCTCATTAAAAATGGGGGTAAGGTGCTGTGAATTAAGCATACATAAAGGTGTTTTCATGCATGGAGCAGAGAAAAGAGCATCCAAAGAAACTAGTGAGTGTGAAGTTAATTTCTGTGAGCACTGAGACGCACGCTTCCCCCCTCAGTCTCCAGCATCTACACTTTGCTTTCGAGTCAAGATGCAGGTCAGATCACCTTGCGCTCATTTTAATGATCAAACTCGTTTGTACTGCTCTGTGCGCACGGGTTGCCGCCCTCAGACTACCTATTAAAGTGTTTAAAAGCAGTAATATAAAACCCAGCACAAGGAGTTCATGCTTAATACTAAAGTAGTATCGATCATTTCAGTATTGGTGAGTGCACTCGTATTGAATGTGAAGGGAAAAAATGCTATCGATGCATTTCTGGTGTGAGCACTATGAGTTTTATTACAAAATGATAATCAGCCATTTGAGCTTGTTTTCTATGCTATAATAGAAACAAATACAATTTTGAAATCTGTAAGCATTGGGTGGTCCCAAGTCTGTGGTTATCTGCAACACACTCTCTCTCTCTCTTTCTCTCTCTCTCTCTCTTTTTCTGTGTAGCCCTTTTTAATAACACTGTTGTGTTTTCTGCACAGCCACAGTCAAACAGCACGAAAAACAGCATAGTCACCAGTCCCAAAGGGAACGTCCCCTCTCCTGCTCTGGTATTTACCTCCTTTTTCTCACTTTTCCTCTCACAATCCATCTGTTTGTTTGTTTCTTTGTTTTTGTTTTTTTGTTCTTCTGGTCTATCCCACCTGTCTCTCCTTGTCTGTCCCTGCCCATATCTCTATATGATGTGTCCCTCACAAAGCAAAACGTTTATCTACTTTCCATCCTAAGACCATTTTGATTTTAACTAACATTTCTTTAAAGTTTTGATATTAACACTTTAACAACACCTTTGGGTCTACCATGTGGATGTTGTTTTTGCATGAAGGAGAGCGAGAATGTTTTTGATAGCAAACCTTGTGAGACTAGAGCTGTTGGTTTTTAGACGTACACCATAATTAACTCGTGGTCATCATGTTGACATTTATGTTTATCTCCATATATACACATGTTTATATATTTGTGGTTTTTGCATCTTTTATTTGATCAGTTTATCAATGGCAAGTATGATGTGCTTTGGTGTGCCAAATAAATATGTGCAATTGGGCTTGAATTTTAAGGTAGCAATTCTACAGCTTCTAATAGTACAAGCTGAATAATCAGTAAATATCTAGATTATCATGTGAAAAGGTTTTTCATTTTTAGATGTAAGGAATAATACACAATGGAGTGTGCTGAAATAGGAAAATAATCAACAGGTTTCTTGTAACAGGAACCCTGTAACCCTGAAATGTTTTATTCCTCTTATACCACAGCAGTTTTTACTTGTTAAAGAATGACTTATAGCAGCCATTGTGCCCTGCGATGGGTTGGCAACCCCATCCAGGGTGTCCCCCACTAGGTTCATATATACTAAATGAACAATTAATCCTATTCAAGGGATTTGTTGGATTTATGGATATTGGGTAACATGCTGAACAGTTTGTTCTTAAAATGTTAATGTACAAGGCCCTGTAATGTTGAGATTGGTGAAATCTAGTCAAGCTACTCAGTCATTTGCTTATAGGCTAGAGTTTATTTTTTCTGGCTGAAGCTCTTCTGCTTTAAATCTTTAACTCTTTTCTATTATAAACCAGAGCATCATGGCCAGTTAAAAATCTCTATTCATTGAGTTTAAGTTCTCTCACACTAACTCGGACTGCTCTTCTATTCCTCTGCGTTCTCTCACTGTTTTATCTCTGCTAACACCTCCTATTTTTACTCTCTCCATATCTCATCTACACTTTGTTTGTTTTTGCTCTTTCTCCTCTTCCCTTTTCTCTCTGTCTCTCTTGGTCTTGCCACCCTTTGCCTTTCCTTATCTCTCTCTTTCTATAGGAGGCTCAGACCACTGTTATCCATAACCCGGTGGATGGGATCAAGGTACATCCTTCCCCACGCCCTCTCCACCCATATTTACTTTTTTTTTCTTAACCCTTCTCTATCTTTGTCGTCTCTGATGTCAGTTCATTCTTTGGAGTAGGAAAGCGTTTTGTCATCCTTTTTCTCAGATACAAACAGATCTAAATATATGTAATATCTTCAATTAAAAATACAGGTGCAAGACATTTGAATTCATCTTAATTTGTTGCTTCAGTGGAAATTAGAGTAAAATATAAACAGTTTCTCGCTTATTTCATATGTAACCAAATTGGCAAGATATGTTTTGTGCTTTAGTCACTGTAAGCTTGTACAAACAGCATATCAAAATCATCACAAACTTGCTTCAAGCTTGTGGACCTCTTTGGTATCATTAAGAGCCTTGAACCGGCCTTGAGACATTTTCTTTTTTGAACTTGGTAGCATTTGTACTTGGACTTGTCTCAGTCTTGGGCATTGGTCTCACTAAATATGGTCTTGGTCTCAGCCAAGAGTTTGTACAAATGATACTCGTGTTTTCTTTTCATATAAGGTTTGAAAAGAAGCAATTCCTTCTTGTAGTAGACAGCCTAATCACTGATGCAGTGCACAAATGAAGCCAACTTGTTGAAGAAAAATCTTGGCCCTGAAAAGGTTTGATGTTTTGGCGTCTCCGCCTTGCTTTTATTTGGATTCAATCTTGACTTGGCCTCAACGCCCTTAAATCTTGGTCTTGGTCTTAGACTTAACAATGGCGGTCTTGACTACAAGCCTGTCAAGAAGATATCTTCTAGCTAAAAACCGTCAGCTACAGTTGAAACCAAATCACTTTTTTTCTTAGCAGGGTTTGGTATCACTGCAAGCCTCTGCCTCAAAACTGGAATTGTACAATAGAAAAGTCATTCATATAATTAACCTATTTAATACTTACTCTGCTATTTTATGAAGCAAACGTTGTGATGATTTAGGCGTACAGTTTGCACTATGATAAACTGGTAACTTCCATTACAGTGTCTTTCATAAGTATTCACCCCTCTTGAACATGTAGTGAAGAGCTGAAATGGTCTTCATTGGGATTATATGGTTGCAGAACTAAGGTAAGGGTTTCACATCAAGTGGGGGTGAATTCTTATGCAATTACAACCCTTTTTAAATTTTTATTATATTAATACTTTTGCAAACTATATTAGTATTTGGCCCACTTTAATGTTATGAGCTATTTTGTGTCGATTCAAGACACAATGTGTCGATGTAATCCATGTCATCAGGTCTAGGATGTAACAAGACAAAATGTGGAAAAGGTCAAAGGAGTGTAAATATTTCTGCAAGACACTGTGCCTGTTAGCAACATTAGACTCAGTGGAACACTTAAGAAGCAGAGAGCAGACAGCAAATATATCGTGGCTGATTTCATTTTAGTTAAACCTTTTCTTTTAACTCATGTTGGCTTTAATGATAGACAGGGTTTATAATACACTACTGTTTTTATTTTTATTTTTATAAAACTCTCCCAAGTCCATCTGTTTTCCTCGGAGTTTCCCAAATGGTTAAACTTTTTCCTCTTACCATCAGCTATTTCTTTGTTAGTACTCAAATCAAGTGCATTAATTGCTACATAATAAACCACCATATTCACAGTCCATGTCACTCTCTCTGGCCTCCATCTGTATAGCCACTGCTCTCTTCAGGAGCAGTGCTGTTTTTGCAGTGTTTCTGTTTCTTTGTGCTCCAGCTCGCCTGCCTCAGCAAAGCCAGTGTGTGTGTGTCATCCAGCCTCTACGCTGTGTGTGCATTAGGCAGATAACCATCACACAGGGACTTTCAGATAATGATACCGGCTTGTGGTTGGGGATGCTCAAAAGCATCAGTATGCTGTGTGTGTCAAAGATTAATGCGAACTATTAAGAGTGCGTGATGTGTTTTGTGTGTGTATGTGTGTATGTATGTATGTATGTCCGTGTGTGTGTGTGTTTGTGTGTGTATAAGTGGGTAGGTGGACTGAGGTGGGATGGTGGGGGTGAAATAAACAGCTGTGTGTTCTCTGCTGCCATCTGGGGAAAGTGTTTCAGAAACGTGAGAGTTTATTTAAAGCCTCACCAGATGGCTTGCTGGAGAATAAGCTTTCAAATGTATGTGAGCTTATTTAGAACTGTCATAACTGTCTTCACTTAATAAAGCAATAGATCTGTCGCTGAATTCCAGCTGCTACTGTCAGCGCTGTCAATGTTTGCAGTGTTCTCATGCGTTCATTCGAAGCAGACTGTATACAATTCCACTTGTGATGATGATGGTTCCACTTGTGATGATGAGCATTACTTGTGCTAAATCAGTTGTCACATGTTTTCAGTTGTGCAGGTGTGTGCGTGTGTGTGTGTGTGTGTGTGTTTCTGAATGGACGGAGCAGATGTAACCAGTGATGTGTGTCTGTCCTGTAGGAGTCCTCGGACAGCAGCAACACCACAATCGAGGATGAGGATGTTAAAGGTAGGCTTTATCTTTTCACACAAACCCGGACCGGTTTCTCCACCTTGGAACAGGCGAAACAAAAAAGTATTCAGTGACACTGCAGTGGGTGGAGTGAAGGGCTGTTGGGGGTGTGTCTGTAGCATGATTGACAGACGGGATGTAAACACATCACAAGGAGTCTAGCACAGACCTGTGGTTTTTGCTTTGATCACTCGTTTCAACAATTGTTTACATAGTACCTTGATCGTGATATTTGTAACAGTAAGACCAGTAAAAATATTGAAGAGTGCACCTTCAATTTGGGAATTAGCTAGCTACTTAAATCAATTTGGGAATTAGCTAGCTAATTCCCAAATTGATTAAATTATACAGCTAATTCACAAACAAAAATGTTTTGCCTGGATATGTGTGGTTTTCTGTTCACAGTGTTTTGTAATAAGGGAATCAAGCTTGAAGAAGTGCAGCAATAAGGAAGTGATTCTCATACAGACCTCTATCTCTGTGATTTTGTTTTGTAGTGGCCTTGGTACCTGCTTGAATCTTATCTTTTCAAAACTTCTTTAATGAGCCTAATTATAGGCAAGCACAAATATTATATTTTGCGATTAGTATGTGAAACTAGATCAAACTGCAGGACATAGAAGTGCTTTAATGGCCTGTCTGTAAAACAAATTCCCCCATTTAAATGTGCTAGTATAAACCTATCTAATGTCAGAAGCCTCGTCATTACAGCACATCACATGTTTGGATTTTTTTTTCCTGAAGGACAAAGTGCAAAATGGATCAAGTCTATTGGCTATTGAACCAGTTTTAATACAGAAAGGTAGCTAAACCTCCGTCTCCCTCTCTGAATATTGCTCTTCAGAGAGGGATAGTCAGGAACACTACAAGGTCACCTTGAATGTTATACTTTCAATTTTGGAAACAATACTAAGAAAGTGGCTGTGAGTGAAATCATTGTAGCAGCGGGCATAAGTGTTCATATACTGTATGTGCACTGTGGATGTAACTGAATACAAATACAGTATTCATATTGAACAAATAATGTGTCCTAAACAAATACAGATTCCAATATGAGGCGGAGAGTTAGTTTTGCTTTCTGGAAAGCGTGCCAGAAAGGTTCATAGGGGAATTGATTGAGACGAGAAGTGTGCATCAGGATTGGGATCCCGTGATAAAGTAATGCAAGCAGGAGGTTTAACTTTCATCTTTGGCATGAGCGAGCTGACAGATATGAAGCTCATGGGACAAAGAAAGACCACGTACATATTAATGTATGTACTGCGGTGCGATGCAGTTATAGCTTTCACTCATTCATCCTTAGTAACTGCCTGGTCAGGGGCATAAAGGTTTAAATTAGGCAAATAGTGGCTTATATGTTGAAAAAATAACCATCTAAATTTGTCTATATATATATTTCACGCATAACTGCGAGTGTGATTTAAAAACACTCACTGGGTGAGAACAATTATGAACTTTAGTGACATTTACATTTATCAGACGCTTTTATCCAAAGCGACTTACAAATGAGCGCACACTCACACATCAATGGTAGCAGAGCTTCCATGCAAGCTGCTAGCTTGCCATCGGGGGCAACTTAGGGTTCAGTGTTTTGCCCAAGGACACTTCGGCATGGGATCACCCGGGCCGGGATTCGAACCACCAACCCCACGATTAGTGGATCAGTGCACAACCCGCTCTACCGACTGAGCCACAGCAGCCCATGTAGCTGAGGTTGAGGAACTGTCAGAGCCAGAATAGCCCACACTGTGCTGACAGTGCTACATGGAAAAAAAACTCCAACTTGTTCTAGTGTTTTCAGGGGCATAGTGGTATGGTTCATATTTATTTATTTTATTAGTTGGTTAGTTTTTTATAAACCTCCCTGTGTAGGCCACACCTATTTTGGGTTTAAACCTGAATAAAGATGGATAAATATTCAAGTCAAGGGAGTAACCATGTTACGGACATTGGGGGGGTCCAAACGCTTGGACATTGGGGGGGG
>JAFFST010045147.1:39176-53323 GCA_022414735.1 Noturus placidus
AGGGTGTACCCCGCCTTGTGCCCGATGCTCCCTGGGATAGGCTCCAGGTTCCCCCATGACCCTGAAAATGGAGTAAGCGGTTGAAGATGGATGGATGGATGGATGGATGGATGGACATAAATAAATAGATAAATAAAATAAATAGAATAGATGAAGAAAAGACAGATCCGTTGGCAAGGAAAATTAAAGCAGGACATATAGAAAATATTTTCTCCTGTATATTGGGGTGGACAGATTGGTATTTCCTCAACATTGGGGAGGTCAGGATCCCCCAAAGAGTGCGTGGTTACGCCCATGATTCAAGTACATATGTGGTTAGCAATCAGAAAAAGTAGAATTGGGTTGTTCATGTAGAACAGCATTTCTGTGGCATGACTTGCGTGAACTCAAACTAGCCTGCTGTCATTTTTGTTAAATGTCTGAATCCCATCTCCATCCCCAATTAGACTGTACTCCAGGGTCATCTTTTATCAGTGTTGTCTTTTTTTCTGTCTCTCCCCACTTTATTCCCTGCTACTCAATAGGAAAAAGCATAGACAGCAGCTCACTTAAGGCTGTCTCAGAGCGCAGACAGTCGTCTCCAGGCCCTGCTGTTTTCTGTAAGTTCCAGTGCATTTCCACCAGTCAGCTCAGTTTGACTTGGTGTGTAGACTTCCTACTCCTACAGTCACATTTTTTGGAACGCAAAAAGTAACAAGACCTTTCTGAACTTCAGGAATAGTGTATTTTTGGACGTTTTGATCATGTCACCCTACTCTGAAATGTCACTGGATCAGATTTGCTGTGATGGATCTAGGTAAACTTAGGCAGCTTAGCGTGTAATAAAACTTTAGCTTGAGGAGTATCAGGCTCCTGAATACTTTAATGAGGGCTAGATTAGAGTTTTCCACTGAGTCACAATGTTGGAGGAACACTTGTGCTATGTTCTAACTCTGCCAGTAGGCCAGAAGGTTAGCCACATTAAGAGCTTTTCCATTTATCTTGCCATTTCTGCACACTCCTAAAAATGGTCCAACTACGCTTGTGTTGTGTATGTTTTGTCCCTTTTGACTGCATGAGGATCCCTTGGCCAGCATGTGATTAAATTTACCAGGCATCTCTACTGTCCTTTTCCCTTCAGCCTGGACTTATTTCTTCCTCGTCCCCTGCTCACTCCCTCCATGCCCACATCTTGGGCTGTGTGGGCAGAGCCTCCAGACCTGCAGCCTTGCCCAGCAGTGAAGGGAGGAGCCCTGTCTGGCCCTACCCTTCCATACCCTCCCTCCCTATACAAAGATCGAATAGAGCCAACCCATTTGGCTCACTGCTACTCACAAGCAAGGTTCAGACTTGAAGCTCTGCACATGCTCAGTGATTCAGCCTTCAACCTCTTAAAGTTTTTTTTTTTTTTTTTTTTTTTTAAGAATCCCACAGCTATATTTTGCTTCTTATTCTATTTACATTTTGTTAATTTGGATGATACTTTTATCCAGCTCATTTTCCATTTGAGGTAGGATACAGTTGAAGGTTAAGGGAATTGATTAACAGTGGCATCTTGGCTGAGCTGGGATTTGAATGCACAACCATCTGATCAGTAGTCCTGAACCAACCTTGTATACTTTATTTGTCCAAATACACATATCCATCCACTTCAGTGTTTTGTGACTGTCTTATATACATCCCTTGCACATTTCCAACCTGGAGTTTCCCCCCAATCCTCCTCCTGTCTGTCTCGTTTTTTTTATTGCACACAGGCTTTTTCAGTTACCTTCCAAAGTGGTCGACTCTGCTAGATAAGACAACAGTTTCTTCTTAAATGTCTAGAGTGGTATTCCCAATGCTGGAAGTGGTTATATGTGATATTTAACCCTGCTGCAGGGTTAAATGCTGGGTTAGTGCATTTGTTCTCAGCTACCTTTGGTTTTTGACAATGATGAAATAGAGTTGCAGTAAAGGCTGTTAAATCATCCCCTCTGCCCTTCTGTGCCAGCTAGAGATGAAGAAACAGTAAGATTTGTCAAGAAACCCGGCCACTAAGCCCTCTGTTACGGAACAGGAAATTACAAAAGGAGGGAGGGAGAAAGAGAGAGGGAAGGAGGACTAAAGGCCTAAGCTTTATCTGGGAAGCAAGAGACAGGAATAGCACACTGAGCTGTTGCAGCTTCATACTCTTAAAAAGGGAAGTAAAACCCAGAACAAGAAAGGGTGAGAGATAGAATGCACTGTGTTCTTTGACTTGATGAGGACTTGATGAGGCATTTGTATTATAGTACAGTGTTTGTGGAATGAATTTGAATATCCATAGATGTTGTGGAGTGACACATTTTTAGGCATAATGTGTGGTTACTGTATGTGCATAAATATGAGTAGAAGATAGTGGCATGAGGGGAAGAAGGAATGAGCGAAGGAATGAATGCCTGGATCAAGTGTTTTGCATGAGATGCAGTCAGGTGAGTGCACGAGTCTACTATGTACTATTTCTGATCTGTGGTTGTTCAGTGGAAGGGTTGCAGCAACTGTGTCCTCTACCAAGCTTTACAAGAATAAGACATGTAGTTGGTGATAAATCTTACAAAAACATTTTTATTTTACTGTCCTATTAAAACAAAGCTTATATATTTTTTTAAAAAATTGTTTCTGTGCAACTGTTTCTCTGCATATAATATTCTGAAACCATTATGGAAAAGATACCAAAGATACTGTTCAAATGCTTTTTGTGTGTGTGTGTGTGTGTGTGTTTACAGTTTCAAACATACATTATCTTTGAAAATACGTCCATGCTGCTTATGAGCCTGTTGAGCATATAATAAGTATTCCTGATGTGCCTTCTGAATTTTTTTTCCAGTTTATGAAAGAAAGAAACAACATTTGAGTGTTTACTATTTGTCCTGTGTGACTGAGTGCTGTGTTTTTGTGTTCCCTGTCCAGCACGCAAACAGGAGATCATTAAGATCACAGAGCAGCTAATTGAGGCTGTGAACAATGGGGACTTCGAGGCCTACGCGTGAGTCACTGCGTCCTAGTGTGCTATTATTAGCTTACAATAATAGATACAACCTATTGAAAATGTGCCCTGATCTCAGAACTGATCATGGAACACAGTATGAGTGTTCCATAGAGTCATGTTATGACTATGTGCAGAAATAGCCATCACCACTGGTTAATTGGCAACAATAATGCATAAATAATGCTGTTTTTTTTTTTAACAGGAAGATCTGTGACCCTGGACTTACTTCGTTTGAACCTGAGGCCTTGGGTAACCTAGTAGAGGGCATGGACTTCCATCGATTCTACTTTGAGAACTGTAAGTCAGCTAAAATGATCTTCAAAGTTATCAAATACACATTTTGTCCTGCTCATGGTCCTGTGAATTTATGCATACAGTATTTACCTTGTATAGAATTGACCAGAGTACAGAAAAGGACACCTCCGACCATCTCAGACATTCTTTCATTTTCCCGCTATTGTAGAATCTAAAAGTGCCAGTACACTAACAAGAACTTGTCTTATCTTAACATATCTGTGATCACAAACCTAGTGCATCTTTGTCACTTCAAGCCACAGATGTTTTTGGGATTTCCATTTCAATTCCCCTCTGAAAGTACTGGAAGAGTAACGCCTATTTTATTGTTTTCACTAATCATTGAAGAGATTTGGGTTTGAGATCAAAAGATGAATCTGAGACGATAGATTAGAATTTAATTTCCTCAAATTTACATCTACAAGTGTTAAACAACACCTTTGGGGGTAGACCACCCAATTTTTAGGTGAGCAAAAGTATAGTAACAGATAGTCTTAAAGTAAATAACACACAATATTTGGTTACATATCCTTCGCTTGAAATAATTGCATCAAGCTGTGTCTGTGTTGTTTTCCAGGCTTTTATAGCAGTCTATCAGTTGTTTGTTTTGGGAGATTTCTCCCTTCAGTCCTCCTCTTCAGGAGGTGAAATGCATGCTAAGTTCTGGGTAAAACTATCCATGTTTTCCCCTTGATGAGGTCCTTTGTTGTGTTGGCAATGCTTTGTGGGTCATTGTCTTGCTGTATGATGAAGTTCCTTTCATTTGGATGCATTTCTGTGTAAATTGGAAGACAGATTGTTTCTGTAGACTTCTGAATTGATTCTGCTGCTACCATTAATTACATCATCAATAAAGATCAGTGAGCCTGTTCCAGAAGCAGTCATGCAAGCCCAAGACTTGCCATTACTTCCACCATGATTGACAGATGAGCTTCTATGTTTTGGATCATGAGCAGATCCTTTCTTTATCCACAATTTGACCATTCCATCACATCAGAAGGGGTTAATCTTGGTTCCAGAAATTTTCTGGATCATCTCTGTATTTCTTTGCAAATTCCAATCTGGCTTTCCGCTTCTTACTGCTGATGAGTGGTTTGCATCTTGTGGTATGGCCTCTATATTTCTGTACTTGAAGTCTTCTTTGAATGGTGGCTTGTGATACCGTCACTCCTGCCCTGTGATGGTGGTTGGTGATGTATGTTGTTTTTGGAGGTTTCTGCACAGCTCTCACAATGTTTCTGTCATCAACTGCTGTTGTTTTCCTTGGCCGACCTATTCCATGTATGGGTGTTAGTACACCAGTGGTTTCTTTTTTTTTTCATGACATTCCAAATTGTTGTCTTGGCTATGCCCAGCGCTTGTGTAATTGCTCTGATTGATTTTCTCAGTTTTCTAAGCTTCACAGTGGCTTGCTTTTCTTTCATAGACAGCTCTCTGGTCTTCATGTTGGTTTATCCTTTTTTTAAGAAGAAATGCAGACTTCACAGGTGAAACCTAGGGTTCAAACCAAGAGTAGACATTCAAAGCTATTAATTCTTTAAACAATCAATCTAACACACCTGGGCAACAAGAAACACCTATCGGTCACAAGTGCCAATATTTTAGATCACTTGAAAAAATAGGTGGGTTCAAAGTAAAGGGGCAATGTTCTAAGTTGTTTAAATACATCTAGATGAAAGCTGAAATCCTGATCTCACAGTAATCTTTTGATCTCAAAGCCAAATGTATTCAATGTATAGCAGAAATTATAGAATTATTTTTGGTGTTCCAATACTTTCAGAGGGGACTGTAAATGAATTTATTTAACAGACATTTTGAGACAAAATGAGACAGTATACATAATTAATACATTTACTAAATGAGGCTGAATCTGTTTTATTCACTTATAATATATCTGTGAAAACCTGGATATGGGCGGCTGTGGCTCATTCGGTAGAGCGGGTTGTCCACTAATCGTAGGGTTGGCGGTTCGAATCCCGGCCCGGATGACTCCACATGCCGAAGTGTCCTTGGGAATCCTTGGGCAAGACACTGAACCCTAAGTTGCCCCCGATGGCAAGCTAGCACTTTGCATGGCAGCTCTGCTACCATTGGTGTGTGAGTGTATGGGTGAATGAGACACAGTGTAAAGTGCTTTGGATAAAAGCGCTATATAAGTGCGCCATTTACTATTTATATGACGTAGCGCAAATTACTTATTAAGCTATTTCACAAACACACAGACTTGAAAACAGATGAATGTTTATATTGCCAAGTTACAGGCAGGGGGTCAGGTAAAGGATAAAGGTAATTTGAGTTTGAGAGAACAGGCATGATGTTGTAAACATTTACATGCATTAATTTTACATACACTACATGGCCAAGAGTTGGTGAACACCTGAGTATTGAATATCCCGTTCTAAAATCATGGCCATTAATATTGAGGTGTTTTCCCTTTGCTGCTGTCAATCTTCTTAGAAGGCTTTCCAGTAGAATTTGGAACATGGCTATGGGGATTTGCAACAAGTTAAATCTAGGATTTAACAGGGTTTTTTTTTGTACAAGTACAAACGAAGGATTTTGCAATGTTTCCAAGACATTATAAACAACTCTGCTTCCAGTTTTGTGGCAACAGTTTGGAGAAAGGCATATGTATGGGTGCTATGGTCAGGGGTCCATATACTTTTGGCCATATAGTGTATTCTGTTATCTAGATCAATGTATAAATCTGAAATCTAACAGCTATCAAATTCATAAGGTAGACAAGACACAATGGCTGGTTTGTACAAGTCCAAGAATGATCAGAATTAATCCTGTAGGTACAAAAACCAGGTCATATTGTACCTCTTTGTTCCCAAATCAGCACAAGTGTAAATAAGGATATGGTGTTTCACAGTGTCAAAGGCAAGCAGACAGTCATGGAGGATGGGAACAGAAGACATAGGACATTGTGTACAAGTTTCACACTGTAAGGACGTCAAACGTGAGAGAATGCATTGAATATGTGCAAAGTTTGACACATATTCTGAGTGTGGGTTTGTTCCACCATGTCTAGAAGACTGATGAATGTCTCAACATCAGTCATTTTCTGGGTAGAAGGGGGGTTAAGCAAGGAAGAGAAGGTTCATGTGGTGGAAGAATTGGTCTTCGTGTTGGCAAGAGAGGAGATGTATCAGAATCAGGCACTCCTGAATTGGAATTCCTCCATTTTCGTTCAGTGCTGTAAAACACTGTTCTTTCAGACTGGAGAATGTCAGACATACAGCAGCTGGAAGGCATCAGTCGAGATGGCAGCATGTGTCCGTGGATGTAGATTGAGCTGTGTGGAAGGTAGAAGCAGCTGTGCCAGCAGGCAAATCTGAGAAAAAAAGGCAGTGAAGATGGGGTACAGTCTTAAATTGTCTTCTAAAGGTCATATTAAAAGTTGTAGTGGCAACCAGTACTGGTTGACTAAATGTAACTGGTTAACACTGCTAGTGAAAGAGCAATGGAAAAACCCAGCTTGGAGTAAATGTGTACAAGGACGTTGCTTACAATCTTATCTTCTTGATTGCTCCCTGTGGAGACCACAGCTGGAAGGGGTTTGAGCATGCTGGTGTATAAATTGTGGATGTTGAATGACTGTGGGGAGTTGTTGCAAGAGTCTTTCATCCATGACAGTCAAACACTGGGGCTCAGCCGCTCCACTCCAGCAAATGCCCATGAGAGACCTGCACAATACCATGTTGCTGTCTCCGCTCAATTCAGTCGCTCCTGTTTGAGCTGCTTGCTGTGTCCTTGTTACAGGCTTCCTGAAATATTCCGTCATACATGAGAGAACTTGTACGGCAGTGCTGAGCATTACACAAAGACAAGTATAAAGCAGAATTATTCTAGCAATACAGTACACCAGCATTATACCAGCAAAAAACAGTGCACTGTGAATGGGTACTGGTTCCGCCTTTCAAACTGGGAACTTTTTCCTGATGGAAAATCCTTCTTTTGTACTTGTACAAAAAAAACCCTGTTAAATCCTAGATTTAACTTGTTGCATATAACCTGTTGCAATGATCAATACATTAAAATGTACTACGTATGTTCATGATGGCATGACAAAAAACCCACTTGTATTCCAGTGCTGTCTAAGAACAGTAAGCCCATCCACACCACCATCCTGAACCCTCATGTGCACCTGATTGGCGAGGATGCCGCCTGCATTGCTTACATCCGCCTTACTCAATATGTGGATGGCCAGGGCCGGCCACGCAGCAGCCAGTCAGAGGAGACTCGTGTGTGGCATCGCCGCGACTCCAAATGGCAGAATGTGCATTTCCACTGCTCGGGCGCTCCTGCTGCCCCACTCCAGTGAAGGTAACCGACACATAGAACACAGAGTTCCAGTTAGTATGCAGTCCTGCTCTTTGCTGATGTATGTTCAGTGCATCAAGTATAAGGGTGTGACATTGTACATTGTGATAAGGAGATCTGAAATAGTGAACGCTAATGTTCAGCTACATTGGTGGGGTCAGAAAAAAAAAGATGTAAGCAATAATAAGGTATTCTGCTAAAGATAGTGTTGTCACATTTACATTCTTTTGACGTCATTTGCCAACATTTGGGAAACCCAAGCTCAACCTTTTTATATGCTCATCAGTGTACATATAACTCATATATGTATATAAATGTTCAAAATTGCCGCAGATTTGGGCCAAGATGCGTGATGTGACGTCATCACAACACACATTCGGCCGAATCGAAGTCCTCTGCTATTCATGTGTGGCGAACCTGAGTACAGCTAAAAAGGTCTCATTTAGCAACAAACATCGATGCAAAAGACACAAAACAATGTCATGCAATTGCAATTTCGTCAATTGAAGTAGTTTTCTGCAAAAAGCACCAATTTTTTTGTTTGATTTTTTACATAAAAAAGCAGCAGCAAAATCAAAAATTTTTGAATCAACAATTCCCAAAACAAATCTTCCACAAAATCTTGTATGGACTGGTGTATTCACACAAAGCCGGATTGACCCATCCTGCTTGTGTACAAGCAAAATGCAAAGTTCCAGTGACTATATAACCCCAGTTAACATTTTTACACAGTTCTTTCTGAAGCATTTTTTTGACGTGGCACTGTCCATTTACGTAACATCATAGTTGACCACCCAAACTCGCCATTTGACCTCAAAGGGTCCTTAATGAGTCATTTCGAGCTGGAACTCAAAAGTAATTCGAGGACTTTGTCTCCCACATACAACTGTTGGGAGCAATTTAATAATATAGTGCTTTTAACCATTTATAGTTCATTTTAACACATTTAACTGCTATAAACTGTTGTTTCTTCTCCAGCTTCTGTCTTTTTTTGTCTCTCTCTTGAAGTTAAAAAGACCAAAAAAAAACAAATTTAGCTCATCATTACCAGGAAACCAGAAAAGTCCTGAAGGCATTTCCTTGTCATAACAACATACCGTTATTGAGAGACTCCTTCCGTAAATATTAAATAAAAGTGTCCATAGAGAGAATGTTACTATAGAAACGATAACATAGGAGTGAACAACATTCATTCAACAGCGCTGTGGCATAAGCTTTTAAATTCATGGACTACATTGTCCATTGTCCATAGTCATCTGTCCAATAATCAAATTAAGGCTTAAAGCTATCTTTTTAACAAATTTCTTCTATATTTACAGTTGTCCATTTTACCTGCTGTTCCCATCCTCAATAACGTGTTTTGAATGGCTCTGTGACATTCGGGTGTATGTTGTAGAGTGAGATGGCAGCAGGACGTGTTTTGACACTTGGGGAGAAGAACGAGAGGGAGGATCAGCGGGGACGGCAGGAAGAGTCCGGCATTGGAGAGCTCAGGAGCTTTCAGCCTTCCAGTTCTGGTCACAACTGTCCATGCCTGCATGCAAAACCTATACTTGTGTCTCCACCTACTGGACTGCTCTTCCATAGTTGCATCCTGCCACACTTCCCCTCCACACCAAACATTTGCAATACATAACACACAACATTGGCACCAGTGCACAAACACACACACACACACACAACACCCCACTTTTCACTAACACTTATTATCAGTCCAGGAGAGTGAGCACAGACTCTAGGTTCAATGTTATAGCCTGTTCAATGCCTTGTTACCCCCACAATCCCCTTCTCCCTGCCTCACTCTCGTCTCCATTGGCCTTATGACCTGTACGCCCAGGCACTCCTCACTATAATAGCTCACATGTTAACAAAGTATTATATCCGCTTTATTATGATTGTTGTAATGGCTACTACTTTTTATTATTACCACTTCTATTTTAAAGTATTGATGTTGTTATATTGTTTATTTGGTCAAAAACATAATGTATAAATAGTCAAATTATTGATGTAAATCGATTTGAACAGTTATCCTGGAAGCAAGGGTTCTTTGTTTTATCTCGTGGCGGTTTTATTTGTCGAGTTGAGTCAAATGAAGTTTACATCGGCAGCATGATACATGCGGGTATAAATACGTGACTACTCACTGCTGTATACATAAAACAAGAAGATGGCACCGTTCCGACCGAAGCTAACCGTGTCCTTCTCACGTTCATACAGCTAGGTGATTATTGTTTGTACACTGTATGTCTTAACTGATACCCATACGTTTTTAATGAGTCTGCTGAGGCACGCTCCTAGGAAAGTTGTTTTGTGGAGTTTTTTTAAGTCCCTCTGTTAAAATAGTTTATAATAATCTAAGGTCACGATTGAGGATGGAAGCACAGCCTAACTGCACTGTTAAAGTAATTGATACGATTTGAAATGATTTGGAAGAAGAATTGTGTGCACGGTATTGCCTGCAGTATGGGACAATCCTAAAGGAAGATTTCATAGAGATAGAGTTATTAAGGCACATTATGGATTTAGATCATCAGGTTAACAGTTAAGATAAAGAGAATATATGAAATATTTATATAAGTCTATTCAGTGTTTAGTTTTATTTGTCTATATACAGAGTATTAACATTGTTTTTGCATTAAAAAACAATATTTATTGTAGGGTTTGTTTTTTTTTGTTGTTTTTTTTTTTTGTTTAGAAAGTGTGTGATGGGGCCATATTTCATGGGTTCCTCGCTGATATGGGGATGAACAGTCTTCTTTTGACCTCTTGAATGTGAACCTAGTTTAATCAAAATGAATGGAAGGGCTTTCCCCATAATATGAGCCACAGTATGCAATAAAACTGCAGTATGCAGTAAAGAATCACCATTTGATTTCCCATAGATTATGAAAAGAACGGGGAAAAGCCACTGCATGGGTATCAGGGATACACAAGTGTGTGTATGTGTGCATGAGACTGATTTTTTAAAATGCTGTTAATTACGTTTAAATGAGCACTTCATTCTCAAGCTGTTTGACTGGAATTCACTGGAAGACTGCTGATTTTATTTCTTTTTATGATTTTATTTCAATTTATTTCTCTTATTCTTTTATGTTTTCTTCTGAAATGTGAATATGGTTTTTTAGTACATTTCTGAACCCCACATACCACTTCAGAGAAGACCTCTTTGCGAATGGTGAACCATGTGCGACCTTTTTTTTGAAACAATCAAAGCAGCATGTCAGCATACTCTAGTGTAGTGTTGTTCTTTCCTTTCTTTCTGCGTGTTTAGTATTGCAAGGAATCCTTGAGATCTATAACGGAGTTAAATTTTAAAAAAATAGATATCTTGTAAAACCGCTATGTAGTGCTAACATAATATAGGTGGCAATTAACTTGCATGAATTTTGGCAGAATTTTTTGGTGAATTTTATTTTTCATTTGATTCTTGGTTTCTTTTCTACTGAATGCTGGTGAATTATGCTACCGCTAACGATTTTCAGAGTTTTGTAAGTGTATATGACTATTTTTGTCTCTAGAAGATGATTATGATCAATTCTGACTATCACAGTAAACCGTGTCATGATGATTGTATGGCATGCTTTTGTACAGGGTTTCGGTGTTGTCTGAGCAGTGTTGGGCAATCCTAATTGAAATGTGCCATGAGGTAGCTTTGAAATGAGTGTTTCAGATACATTTTTTCAATATCTGAACCTCTTCATGTTAGTTTGCATAATGTAAGCATCTCTGGTGGTGGACCTGGGAAGAATTCAGCATGGGTTAAATCCAGGGGTGGAAAACGTACTGGGAAATTATACTTAAGTGAAGATGTATGCATCCTAAAATGTACTCAAGTAAAAGTAAAAAATAAATAAATAAAAAACTTTGTTAAACTTGAAATGTACTTAAGTAATAAAAAGTTCAACTTAAATGTTTTAACCGATGAAATTAAGTAATGTCATGTTTTCATATGAAAAATAACCTTTATTACTCATCTATAATTGTTGTAAGCAACTATGCCATTTTGCCTGAAAACATCGTTCAGTTTTTGTAAGTTTGCTGATCATGTGCATGGCTAACGCTATGTAGTTTGCTAAACAATTAATCCTAAGTAAAATATCATGTAAATAACCAACATTGACCTTTAGCTAGAATTTGAATTCCAGTAGCCAATTACGTTAGCTAATATAGTATATATATAGTGTATATAGCTAATATGAGTCAAATATAGGCAGTTAAGGATAGAAAATTAGCTAAACGTATCTCAAGATGCTTTCATGCCTTCTAGGGACGCAAAGGAGTGACCTTGTTTGTATACTAACTAGTCTTTTTCTCCAGCATATTGAAACATTTTACTGAGCCAGGGCTAGGGGGTGTGTGGGTGTGTGGGGGGTTCATCCATTGTAGTTCAACACTGCAGTCTGGTCACTTACCCATATTCAGACACATACTGATTGTGTAACATGCGAAGCTCAGCGCAGATGACAAATTAGCACGATCGTGGATAGTTTTTACGTTGCTGAACTTGACTGGATGCCTTAAACTGAAATGATTGGTAAACTGTATCCATTCTATCCATGTTATATACTCAATGGTTAGATGAGAGAAGAAGAGATCAAGAAGGTCTAAAAATGACCCAAGTAGTAAAAAGTACAATTTCTTAGAATTGTAATTAATTATGAGAACAAGTATTCAATTTCAGTAACACTCAGGTAAAGTATAAATATGTCACCATAATAATATTACTTATTGAGTATAGTAACAGAGTACAATTACTCAAGTATTTTCCACCCCGATCACATGCAATGCCTATCTGAGAATTTCCCCACTTGTGACAGTATAAAATTGTTCGTCCCATCCACCAATATCTGTACATATCGCAATAGACCGTAAGAAATTCACCAGCTAAGCAAAAATACGACTTTTGGTATTTGCAGATCTTGCAATTTCACCTCCTGAAACAGTCAACTAATTTAGATAAAGCAGTGTTAAGGAATGAATGATATAACCTCATGGCCTAAAACAGGGTGTCCATGTGTGTGTGTGTGTGTGTGTGTGTGTGTGTGTGTGTGTGTGTGTGTTTGGAGGGGAATGAACCAGAAGTGAATGAGTTCTGTGTTTCACATACAGTGCTACCTTGCTGCTCTTACAACATCAAGCCAATAACTATTTGTAGTGTTTTTTCCAGAATTTCCCTCTTTTGGTTATAGTCAGTTGTTGTTTTCTTTTGTTTTTCTTGTTTGTTTAAAAAAAAAAATATATATATATATTCCTACAACACTGAGCCTTCAAAAATGTCTCATTTTTGGAGGATATTATATATATATATATATATATATATAAAATCTCTAATGTCAATTGAGATTATGTGAAACTTATATGATTATTAGAAAATTAGTTCACTATGAGTCCCATGTTTCACTTGATTCTTCTTATCTGTTCTTCCAGTGTTTTCTCTCTCCCATATAACCTAAAGGAAATGTGTTTAAGATGTTATCAATATGTTACCAATAAAAAAAAAAAGAATTGTGTCACAAAGAGTAAGGCTTTTTTCCCCCACAGCTATCCTTTTCACAAAAAATGTTTGTGCCCTACTGTGGTAATAACTAGGTAATTAGGTAATAACCCAAAGTGAGCAGTTATCTGAATGACACGGCTGTAAATAATATGTAAACATTGCATACACAATAGATTTTAATGACAAACTGTGCTATCCGGAGAGCAGCTGACTGATATCTCCACAGATCCAGACACATTATTGTCGTAGTACTTTTGTTTAACAAGACACTTTCAGCTTGTTTGCATGCCCTGATCACATCAGTCAGCAGTTTGTAAATGGTTCTTGTGTGTTTTTTTTAAATCCAGTATCTGGGATGATGGAATGAGTCAAATACAGATTTTACATTACAATGCTGAGTCATAATAGTGTACTATTATATAACAGTATTAAATAATCAGTTAGACAGTTGTATGCAAATGTTGAGGCACCCCTGAACAGATTATTTGATGAAAAATAGATTTTTAAAACTTGGGCAAAAAGGAATTGTGCAAAAGTTTGAACACCCTACTAAGTCAGTATTTAGTAACTGTTACGCCTCGCCAGCGGAGAGCAGTAGAAGACTGCCGTATGTACCCTGATCACGTGACTGTGTTTTGGTCTCTTCGGTTCTGTTTGATTATGTCTGGAATGTAAACCAGGTGTAGCTTGTGTTAGGTAATTATGTTGAGTTAGGTTTCTTATTTAAACGCCTCAGTCACTGAACACGGGGCACGTTATTATTTGAATGCCTGTGTAAATATTTGAAAGTCGGATTGAATGTTTGAGCGTTTACTGTTGGATTATACGAAGCCCGTATGGTTAGCTTTAGCCGGGGAAGCTAAGATGCTATGCTATTGTTTTGGTTTTGTTTTGATGATAAATAAAGAGACTCTTGCGCCTACTTCCAGCCTCTGTTTCGTAACTGTAACATTCCCTTTGGCATATACAGTGCCTTGCGAAAGTATTCGGCCCCCTTGAACTGTTCGACCTTTTGCCACATTTCAGGCCTCAAACATAAAAATA
>JAFFST010045147.1:71430-94623 GCA_022414735.1 Noturus placidus
AATAAACACCTTCATTTACAAATTGCATTTTGTGTTTACTTGTGTTGTCCTCGACTATTGTTTAAATTGGGTTGATGTTCCGAAAGACTTAAGTGTGACAAACATGCAAAGGAACAGGAAATGAGAAAGGGGGCAAGCACTTTTTCACACCACTGTAAGTACAGAGAAGTTTAAGTCTTGTCATATTTCCTGGCTCTAGATTCTGTGTTTTGATGATACGGTCATAATTATTTTCTTCCTTTGACTTTACCCACCAGGTTAGATTCTTACATCTGTTATTGCCATTTAAAAATGGAAGCAGTTGCTGGATTAATTAATTAACAATCTTCCGTGGGTGGATTAATTGTCTATAAAACTAAACCAGGCCCAGAAGTCACATCTTGCATTACATCTGGGGCTTATCTTCCATTCTCCAAGCCTCGATTATTCCAATCGTCTCTTCATTCTGTAATAAGTTTACACCATATCTGTAATAATGTAGGCTTTTGTTCAGGGAAAGAAACTGAAAGTGTTCCACTCTTTTTAACATAAAGGAGGTGAGTCCTTTGTCATCTTTGTCACACTTAGAACCTTTACAGTAATAGTGAAGTGGCTTAGGCTAAAACAATGTTCTCACAGCTGTTTGAGCTATTTGAACTTAATAGTTCAAATATTCCATAAGTGACATAAGAGACAAGTTCAAATTGTCAATGTTAAAAAAAAAAAAAAAAAAGTTTTGACGTGCTCAAGTTGTTTTCTTTATAGAATGCCAGTGCTGTTTGATGAATAGTTTGAAATGTTTAACTTTTATAGCTGATAGGGCATGGTCTTAAAGATTATTGTTCATTCAAAGTAAACACGAGCCTTTTGGAGTACAGTATGTACTAAGTGTGTTTTTGTTTTGAAACTGGTACTCGTGCAACAGGTATCCGCTTAAAATAGGTATTGGCCTTTCACTTAGACTACAACCTATTGAGGACCTATTACGACATAATGAGGAACTTCTTGACAATAAGCCAACCTTCCAAGCCAGTTTTTAGTTCACATCATTGGAAAAAGTGAACAACGAGTGAATTGATGGTTAGATACCAACATTAAAATACTTCATCTCTTTTTCTCTTTCTTTTGCCCTTTTTCCACATCCTCTGCATGCATCAGCTTTGATGAAATTACATGGTATTTTGTTACTCCTGACAAGATTTTTTTTTCTTCTGTTTTTCTGGTTTGGGTATGTTGGCACGGCTGACGACGGCGGTTTGTTTCAGTCCTCTCTGTCTTATCTGTGTGTTCAGGCTTCTATGGTTTGAGCGATTCGGACCTGGATACCGTGTTCCGACTTCCCACCACCACCTTTATTGGGGGCAGTGAAGGCGCACTGCCACTCCGGGAGATCATCCGCCGCTTAGAGGTACACCAGCTGCCTTGCTGTGTTTGATCTCTTGTTGTTGGGTCTAAATTTTTAATTCACACAGACACTGTTAATGTAAAATTAAAGGAAGATACATGCAGCATATTTCACTTAAAAAAAATCGATTCTATAGAGTCTGTACAGGGATTTTTTTAACAATTGTACAGTGCAGGTCTTATTCAGTTTTGGCTATATAAAGGAAATTAGAAACCACACAGCATGAACGAAAAGCAGTGCATACGTATATAGTGACTGAATAGTAATAAACATTTATACCCCTGCACTGTTGGTCAGTTCTCATTGGTCAGAAGATGTTGATTAAATTTCCATAAAGGCAGCTTGTACAGTATTTAAAGGTTTCTATAGTAACAGCTTACACAGGACTTGCATTGTGAGCACTCCACATAAACCGGGTTATTTAAGCGTGTAATCAGTCGTGTGATAACGTTTTTATTGAGCAGATGTTTGTTTAGTGCTTATGGAAGAAGGCCCCAGTAAAACAGTAATGGGTAAAGTTTTCCGACACTGGAAAACAACAGAGTGCTATTTATAGCTGCTATAACATGTGATAACAGGAATGAACTTATTTCAAGGACATTCCACATCATCAAATGTAACTATAAAAATGATCTATAAAGGTCATGTTGTGTTTTAATGAATGAACCCTGTTAAGAATAAGAAGAATAAAATGCTGTTATTGGAACATTATCCACTTGTATTACTTTACAATTACAATAGCACGCCTTGTTGTGTTTCAATTAAATATAAATCTTGAAAATTATCATTCATATTGCACTATCCCTGTAAACATTGTTTTGTTCTTGTAGGGTTATGAACCGATTGGGTTTTGCAGTGGAAGAATGTAGTGATGTGTAAATACTACCCCCTGCTTGCAGATGGCGTACTGTCAGCACATCGGAGTTGAGTTTATGTTCATCAACAATTTAGAGCAGTGCCAGTGGATCCGGGAGAGGTTTGAGAAACCTGGCACGATGCAGTTCACTCCAGAGGAGAAACGTAATCTTCTAGCCCGCATGGTCCGCTCTACTAGGTGGGCAAATTTTTACGTTGTCCTTTTTAGCTGATTTGAAATGAGATTTTTGTGGTTCCGTTCAAAAAGGATATGGTTTTTCCAAAAAAAATGGTAGTTTTTTTTTTAATCAAATTTACATGTTTTAATTGAATACCCCTGCTGTGGATCATACTGTGATTTTTATGGAGGGTTTTCTCTGCTTCGAACAGATTTGAAGAGTTCCTGCAGAGGAAGTGGTCCTCAGAGAAGCGCTTCGGACTGGAGGGATGCGAAGCTCTCATCCCTGCCCTCAAGACGATCATTGACAAGTCAAGTGGCAAAGGTGTAGAGAATGTGATTTTGGGCATGCCCCACAGGTACCTCAGTCACTCCTCAGATTCCTTCCTCACAGTCTGTTTAGTTTGAATGTTTGCTACATTGTAGTCACGGCACAAGCTTGGGTAAGAGTGAAGAGTTGCGTGCATCAAGCATGTTTCACTTCTATATTCCCTTCCTAACAGAGGACGCTTGAATGTACTGGCCAACGTCATCCGTAAAGAGCTGGAGCAGATCTTTTGTCAGTTTGATTCCAAGCTCGAGGCTGCTGATGAGGTTGGCTTTTATTTATTTATTTATTTATTTTATTGTAAGTCTTTGATCACACTAGTCATGACTGCTCAGTGAAATATTCAAGCTGATTTTCAGTTAGCTTTAGATTAGTTAGATATTATAATGCACAGTGTAGATGTGTATTTGCGAAAGTGGCATACTTTTTTACATACAGTGGTGGGCAAAAACTTCCGTGTAATTCCTAGTCATTTAACAGCCAATGCAATTTCCTGTTGTCCGGGGGTTGATGGGACATGGTCAGGCAGTTGCTGTGGTAACGCAGGTGGTTCCTAGCTTGTTTTTAGTTGGTTGTAAGAGCATTTCTGCTCAAACAGACGCATACACTACCGGTCAAAAGTTTAGACACACTCATTCTTTATTTTTATTTTTTTCCCCTCACATTTTAAAATAATATTAATAAAGTCATCACAACACTGGAATAATGCAGTAAACTATAGGAATTATGTTGTGATTTAAAAAAAAATCTAAATATATCAATATAATTTAATATTTTAGTATCTTCAAAGTAGACCCTCTTTTTGCCTAGAATTTAGATGCTTTTTAACAGTATTAAAGGAGTTCCCACCGACGCTGGACACTTATCGGCTGCTTTTCTGAATATTTCACTTTGAGTCGTCCGTTTAGAAAAATATTTTTTTTGTAAATAAAGTGTTAGTTTCCTAATGGAAGAAATTAATATGTTGGCACAATTATATTTTGTCTACAACACTGATTTCAAAAAGATTTTTAACATCAACAATTCAGTCAAGTGTCTCCAAACTTCTGACTCGTAGTGTACGGTCATGGCCAAAAGTTTGCGATCACTATACTATATATTATATATGTAAAGTGATCGCAAACTTTTGGCCATGACTGTATGTAAAAAAACTTGAACTTGACCACACCCAAAACTCAGACCTCCTCAGGATGCTGCCCCATTATAAGGTGGTGGTCATATTGTTCATAACTCTCAACTTCTTTTTGACAATTATTAAAGTAGAAACTCTCCTGAGCCAGTTAACACCAACATTATGAAGCTGGGACAAAAATCCTAAGGCAAGTTCCCAAATGTAGGTTTAGCATAGTATGCAAATTAACACAAAGTCTAAGCGCTGTAGTGCCACAAGATCGAGCTCATCTCTCTTTGCCTGAGTAGAGGGCGGGAGTGCTAAAAAATGGCTTTTTGTTTCATGTCTGTAGTAGATTGTGGTTTTGCATATTTCTTGTGTGTCATGCTTAGCCTTTGGCAATCTAAACAGGATTTAGAACATTGTCAGCATTTCATTCTGTGTTCTTTGTTTCCTCGTCGTCTGCCTGTCAGGGATCAGGCGATGTGAAGTATCATCTGGGGCTGTATCACAGACAGATAAACCGCGTGACCGATCGCAACATCACCCTGTCGCTGGTGGCCAACCCATCTCACCTGGAGGCAGTGAACCCGGTAGTGCAGGGCAAGACCAAGGCTGAGCAGTTCTACTGCGGAGACACAGAAGGCAACAGGGTCTGCACTTAGTACTATCTGTCCTACAAACTCAGTCCGCATAGAAATTTATTAGAGATTTTGCATTTTACACATACACATCCTATATACTGCTTATATAATGCATATAATCCTATATAATGCAGTGCCCTTTAAAAGCTCAGGGACGCACATTCCTATGGCAACAGTTGCATACTCCTGTCCAAAAATATGTGCATATCAAATGAATGGCTCATTGTCTATTCAGTTCCAAGTCTCCTGCATGCTTGTCTGTTAAAAGTAAAATAATAATAAATATGTATAGGTAAAATTGGGTCTTAAGAACGGTCTGTGACTTTAAACCGGAATGTACATTACTTTCAGTACCTTTGCAAATTAGAAAGCCACAGAAAGGTGAAAAATTAAATGGAAAAACAACATGAATTGTCTTAAAAACAGAGCCATCAGACCCCCATCAGTTCCATTCTCTTGGTGTAAGCTACTCGTCGCCTACTTGTCGGGAATATGGTTGAATAAGGATGACTCATCTGGCTGTATCACCCCCACATCTCTGTAGAACAGTGCCTTAGGTGTTTGCACCACTGAAGTCGCACCTACAGATGTGCGTTTGTCTCTGTAATGAGGTGTTTATGCAGTGCAACCCTGCTATCACTTCTGTCCCGCTCTATGTTCTTGCTAACGTCCTGAATTGACATGCTCTGACACCTAAAGAGCTCTTGCTCTTCTCTTCTGTTGTTTCTTATAGATCACACTGAAAAATTAATGTTAGTCATTGAAGGTGTGCTTTTGACCACAGTTTCCAACTCTATATACTGATGTTATCCCATAGATTTAAATGCAGTTAATTTAGAATCTACAGGGTTCATACATGGTGCTTGAAGTAATGGAAAACCTTGAAAATAGCCATTTTTTGTCTAGTGGTGCTTTAAAAATGTGTTTAATTATGAAAAGTAAATGAATATAAACTCACTAAAGAACTTTAAAGACAGCTATTTTTAAAGACTGTACACTTTTCAGACTGCCTTTGTGACTTTTTGGGCAAACCTTAGCTACTTTCCATGGAAGAGAGTAGCTGGTACTGCCCCGCGAGCGTGAGGTCCAGCTTTCCCGCCGCAGGTACACCTCTCTCTGTGCAAGTGAGTGGCAGAGATGAGCAGCACATTCAGTGTGAGAGAAAAAATAAGAGTGACATTCTGTGGCTTGTAACTTTCTCTCTGCGTTTTGACTGTAAATATCGCCAAAATCACAGCACAACCGTGGTCTTTGAATTAAGTCTATAGTGGTTTTGTCAGATGACATCGTGGTTACAAGAAAAATCTGGATTTTAGCAGAGCAGCAGCTTGGAAATGGCTTGGAAGCGACTGCTGGTTAACATGTAGTCTCTTAATGGGCCATGGTGCAGTCAGTATTTCATACTCGTTCTCACTGACAACAGAAATGGAAAAATACGTCAATGAGAACAGCTTTATTGGGAATACGGCTGTATTAAAATACAGTATGTGAGCACAGAGGAGAGAAGCAAACAGATAATATGAGGCAGTGACATATGACGCAGTGACATAATGAATATGCTGATTAGCGTGTGAGATTATTTAGCGACTATCCATTGAAAGTTTTTGCAGTAACAGTTTTCCTATCTCTCGCCCGTAGTTCAGGGTGTCACAAAAGTCTCCATACATAGTGGAAACCCCCTATTTAATTATTTATTTATTTATTTATTTATTTATTTATTAAGCAAAACGAAAATTTATTTATTTTACAAAACATCCTCTACATGATTGCCATTTCTTTGTCAACACACATTGAGTCGTCTCTCCCAACTTTGGCTCCCAGTTTGGCAGCAGTGTGATGTTTTATGTTCGTGTGATGTGTTTGCCATGTTTCCTGTTAAAGTCCTTCACAACCTTGCGATAGCTTCCCGATCCAGCCACCAGAATGATTTCAATACGTTGTTTTTTTGCCAAAGGCGATCTGAAAAACAAAATTAACTAAGTGTGAAAACTTTTATAAGACATTTTACTGAAAAATGTTAATTTCCCCTGTGTATGGAGACTTTGGGACACCCTGTATATTGATGTCATGGTGAAGCTGAATTAATGCCTGGGAAATGCAACTTTAGTCCAGCATGGCTGCAAAAGACGAGGCCATATAACTTTTTGTTTTGTGTGTGTGTGTGTGTGTGTGTGTGTGTGCTTTGTTTATTTATTTATTTGCAATTTAAAAAGAAGAAATAAAGAACATGGTTGAATATTCCAGCATGTTAACGACCCCAAACACACCTCCAAGATGACCACTGCCTTGCTAAAGAAGCTGAGGGTGATGGTGATGGACTGCCCAAGCATGTCTCCAGACCTAAACCCTATTGAGCATCTGTGGGGCATCCTCAAACGGAAGGTGGTGGAGCATAAGGTCTCTAACATCCATCAGCTCTGTGATGTTGTCATGGAGGAGTGGAAGACAACTCCAGTGGCAACCTGTGAAGCTCTGGTGAACTCCATGCCCAAGAGGGTTAAGACAGTGCTGGAAAATAATGGTGTCCACACAAAATATTGACACTTTGGGCCCAATTTGGACATTTTCACTTAGGGGTGTACTCACTTTTGTTGCCAGTGGTTTAGACATTAATGTCTGTGTGTTGAGTTATTTTGAGGGGACAGTAAATTTACACTGTTACACAAGCTGTACACTCACTACTTTACATTGTAGCAAAGTGTCATTTCTTCAGTGTTGTCACATGAAAAGATATCATCAAATATTTACAAAGATGTGAGCGGTGTACTCACTTTTGTGAGATACTGTATATGTCGTACCCACTTTCATTTTGTGGAATCTTGCCTCACCGGCTTATCACTTTATGAGAACAGGCATTGCAACATAAAGATCTTTGTTGGAAATGAAAATTTATTTACAGCATGACGGTGCGACATTAATGTGAAAACACACAGGACCTTTCTGTGACTGTCCCCACAGGTGATGTCTATCCTGCTACATGGAGATGCAGCATTCGCCGGGCAGGGCATCGTGTACGAGACCTTTCACCTTAGTGATCTTCCCTCCTACACCACTCATGGCACAGTACATGTGGTAGTCAACAACCAGGTATCATCCCCTCATTTCATATGAACCTTGCCCATTTCATATGAACCTTGCACAGAAAACGTTCAGCTATATTTGTGCTAGCTATATTTGTCAAAAGGTTCAAGTAAAAATGTGACCTAAGTAATTAGCACGTGAATAACATCTATAATGTGTTCATTGATACTTATGGGTAATTGGAATATATACAAACACTTTGTGGACCTAGATGACGACAACTTGACTGAATGAGTGCTACAGGACAAGGGTTTACGTCTCGAATAAAGGAATAGTTCAATCCTCAACCAACTTGTGTTGCATTATTAGATTGGCTTCACTACTGACCCACGTATGGCTCGCTCTTCTCCATATCCTACTGACGTGGCCCGGGTAGTTAACGCCCCCATCTTCCACGTCAATGCCGATGACCCCGAGGCCGTGATGTACGTGTGCAACGTCGCTGCAGAGTGGAGGGCGACGTTCCATAAAGATGTGGTGGTGGACTTGGTAAGCCACAGACTTCCCTGCTCTTTCCTAGTAAAAAAAAAAACCATGTAACGTTTTACCTGTACTGTGATCGCATAATATCGTTTACATCTCATGCATTTGGTTCGGTTTCTGTTTCCGCTTTGATACACGGACGGGTTTGTAGGTATGTTACCGGCGGAACGGCCACAACGAGATGGATGAGCCGATGTTCACGCAGCCGCTTATGTACAAACAGATTAAAACACAGAAGCCTGTGTTGCAGAAATATGCGGAGAAGCTCATATCGGAGCAAGTTGTCACCAGACAGGAGTATGAGGTTAGATGGCAGGACGCATCATCACAAACGTGATAATCCAACACACTTCATGGCATTAACACATGAACATAATCAGCGTTTGTCTGAACAATAGTAAATTCTGGGAATCTTAAGGCGAATGTTTTTGACTTGTGCCCCATTAGGAAGAGATTGCCAATTATGACAAGATCTGTGAGGAAGCTTACGCACGCTCCAAAGATGAGAAGATCCTCCACATCCGACATTGGCTTGACTCTCCCTGGCCTGGTATGTGCCTGTGTGATACTGTGTGCTCCACCCTGATCCAAATCCTTTCACTTTATCTGCTTCTGTACCAAAGACTAAGCTACATGTGTCCTAATTGTTAACTCATTGCCTTAAATGTGAATGAATGGATGTGTAGATTTCTTTACTCTGGATGGCCAACCTAAGAGCATGAGCTGCCCCTCCACGGGCCTGAACGAAGAGCAGCTTGTCCATATCGGAAAAGTGGCCTCCTCTGTGCCTGTTGATGACTTCACCATCCATGGAGGTGTGTGTTTGGTTTTTTTTTTTTTTTTTTTTTTTGGTTTTGTTTCACCGTTCTCACCTGTACGGACAGTAATGTTTTCTCAGAACTAAATCCAATAAATTCTCTCTCTACAAGGTCTGAGCCGCATCCTGAAGAGCAGAAAGGCGATGGTGGAGAACCGGACAGTGGACTGGGCCCTAGGCGAGTACATGGCCTTTGGTTCCCTGCTGAAAGAAGGCATCCATGTGCGGCTTAGCGGCCAGGATGTGGAGAGAGGCACCTTCAGGTTCTGCTCGCATCAATGCGTTACAGAGTAGATTGATTATATCTGATCTTTTACCTCAAAACTTTTTTGTTTTTGTGATTGCTTTCTTTGTCCTTGCCACAGCCACCGCCACCATGTCCTGCATGATCAGAAGGTAGACAAGCGAACATGTATTCCAATGAATCACATCGACCAAAACCAGGCTCCTTACACCGTGTGCAATAGCTCGCTGTCAGAGTTTGGAGTATTAGGTAAGTGTTTTACATCTTAGATTATATGACACGGAAACTAACCTTGCTTCTTAGAATAATGTCATACTTCAACTAGAGCTGGGTTTCAAGCTGTATTCTTATCAACTGTCTAGTTGTGTCTATCAACCACAGAGCAGAAAGGCTTGTAGAAACGTGACTCGGTGACGGAGTTTGTCCGCAGTGCCGTTTCTGTACAGTTTATTAACAACTACATCAAAGCAAATGGAACACTGAACGCCGTCTGGCACTATTTGATTCCGTCGCATATATATTTAGCACCTTTAGGTTGTTTTGAGACACAACTTATCCCTATAAAATGTGAGTTATTAACCCCATTCCTATCTAGGCTTTGAGCTGGGCTTTGCGATGGCTAGCCCTAATGCACTGGTGCTCTGGGAGGCACAGTTTGGAGACTTCCACAACACCGCCCAGTGCATCATCGACCAGTTCATCTGCGCTGGCCAGGCCAAGTGGGTGCGCCAAAATGGCATTGTCCTACTGCTTCCCCATGGCATGGAGGGAATGGTGTGTTCCAGATCTCCTTGTTATATTCTCTCTATTAAAATCTATTCATGTCTTTGCCATTCACTAGCAGCCGGTTTTTCTTAGGGTCCCGAACACTCCTCGGCTCGTCCAGAGCGCTTCCTCCAGATGTGCAAAGAAAACCCTGACGTTTTCCCTGTAAGTCTCACACAAATCTTTGCTCTTTACTTTTTGTAAATCTCAGGTAATGGACAGTCTATTTTGCATGTCTTTGCTGATTGCTATTTTTTGTTCCTTTCAGAAAATCACAGCTGACTTTGAGGTACAGCAGCTGTATGACTGTAACTGGATCGTGGTGAACTGCTCCACCCCAGCCAACTACTTTCACGTGCTGAGAAGGCAGATCCATCAAGCCTTCCGCAAACCCGTGAGAGCCGCCAACCATCCATACACGCGCCACTAATCTTGAATTTCCCCTTTGGGCTCAATAAAGTATCTATCTATCTGTCTAATCAATACCTGAAGTTAATTCAAATCCACATGTATTTTTCCAACTACCGTGGTAACCAATTTACGCGATTTGCTTCTAGGCTTTCAGAAGGTTGAAGAGGTTTAATTAGTCACCCAACAAAAAAACGTCCTTGGACAGCTTTAAAAAAAAAAAAAAAAAAAAAAAGGAAATGCAGATTCTACCCTTTCCACAATCGATTAATTTGCACCCTTGTTATTTAATGTTCCATTAAAAATTCTAATCATGTTTTGTAACATTAAGAATCACTTTAATACGCAGGACATTTATTAGTCACACAATAATTCATTTCTAAATTTTAAACATGTAATAGACAAAGTGTTAATTTTTTTTGTTTGTTTGTTTTAAACTTTCATCTACAGCTAATAATTTTCACCCCCAAGTCTTTGCTACGCCATCCGGAAGCCAAGTCCACATTTGATGACATGCTCCAAGGTGAGTGCTTTCAGTACATTTTAAAAGATTTTGCCAGGTAACACATTTTAATTTAATTCTTGCGTCAATGTTCGGGCTGTAGCATTTCAATACAGTTAATTGAAAACACCGTTGTTGGCTTGACACAATCGGTTGAATAAGTCTGAATTCGACACGTTCTTTTCTAACGAAAAGCTCTGGGCCATCATACCTGGGATGGTTTGCATACAAATGCAAGCCCACTTTCTGTGAGCAACGTTGCCTGTGTATTTCATTCCCTGAAAGACACTAATAGCAAATGAGTGCACTAGAGCCTTTCCAATTATTAGAAGCAGTGTCGTGTTTAAGCGTCACTCAGCCCTGCGATTGTCATTTGTATTGTTATCAAAAGACACACTAGAACAAATAACTGCTCACTGCACTTAAACACACACTACTAGTCAAAGGTTTGTGGACACTTGACTGAAATGTTTCTTGTGGTCTTAAAAACCTTCTGATCTGAAGGTGTGTGATTTAAATGTTTGAAATCGGTGTTGTAGACAAAAATATAATCGTGCCAACATATTCATTTCCTTCATTAGAAAACTAACAGTTTATTTACAAAAAAAAAACCCAGATGACTCGGAGAAATATTCTGAAAAGCAGCTGATAAGTATCCAGTGTAGGTGGGAACTCCTTTTAATAGTGTTTAAAAAAACATCTCGGGGGGGAAATTCCTGAAGAAATCAGTCGAGAAAATGCCAAAAATACATTTCTGGAAATTTTAGGCAAAAAGCATGTCAACAAGCATGTGAAGATACTAAAATATTAAATTATTTTGATTTATTTTCGATTTTTTTTATCACAACAGAATTCCCATAGTTCCATTTGTGTTACTCAAATTATTGAGTTTTGGTTGCTTTATTATTCTTTTATATATATATATATATATATATATATATATTATTCTGAAAAATAATACAGAATGACTTAACATTTTTGATTGGTGGTGCATATTGATTATTTACATTTTTTGTGTGAGAGTCCATTATGTAGCACCGTGGTTTTGTGTTAACGTTTTGGTTGCCGTTTGGGCATGTGTAGGCTCACACTTCAAGCGTTTAATCCCAGAGGACGGCCCAGCATCCTGGAATCCAGCTGGAGTGAAGCGCGTCATCTTCTGCACTGGCAAGGTGTACTATGACCTGATCAAACAGCGCACGAACAAAGAAATGGAGGAAACTGTGGCTATTGCTCGCATCGAACAGGTGTTGCGCATAGATACACATCTGATGAATAAGTAGAGCAGACAATGTGAGGAGTTACAGTTCTGCAATCATAATAGTTGCTGATAATAGTCACAGAGAATCTTCTGTTGTGTTTATTAAATTTGATTTTAGCAGCACATGTACACATGGTTTTCCTGTGTGTACTGCAGTCATTCGGCATGGTTGCTGTACAGATCCTTCAAAAGTAACACAAGATCACCATGGACAGTAGGGGGTCAGTGTGGTCCTGGTAGTACAAGATCACCATGGACAGTAGGGGGTCAGTGTGGTCCTGGTAGTACAAGATCACCATGGACAGTAGGGGGTCAGTGTGGTCCTGGTAGTACAAGATCACCATGGACAGTAGGGGGTCAGTGTGGTCCTGGTAGTACAAGATCACCTTGGACAGTAGGGGGTCAGTGTAGTACGACGTCAGCAGCACACAAACGTTTGCTGTTTCAAATCCTCATAGTTGTATTATTCTAGTAAAGAATGAGTATTACACACTATTGCTACTGCTTACCTGTTAATCATGTTATTTGACAATTAAAACTCCACTTTTACACTTGCATTCAGGCATTCTAGGGGGCATGGCAGTGGCAAGAAGAGAGAGGCTGTAAATCTGCTAGCTAACTTGACAGACAAAATGACAGACTATAGCAAACAGCTCACTAGGCTTCACAATTTGACTCACTTTTTATTATTTTTACAGCTCTCTCCGTTCCCGTTTGACTTGGTGAAAGCAGAGATTGAGAAGTATCCAGAGGCAGAGCTAGTATGGTGCCAAGAGGAGCACAAGAACCAGGGCTACTACGACTACATCAGGCCACGCATACGCACCACCATCGCCCGTGCACGTCCTGTCTGGTAAACTTTTCTCTGCCTCGCTGGATTCTCTCGTTTTTCATATTTCTGGAAGTCCTGTTTAAGGCAGTGTTTCCTTTATGTGCATGTTGCTCTTATCCTTAGGTACGCCGGGCGTGAACCTGCTGCTGCCCCGGCCACTGGGAACAAGAAAACCCATCTCCTGGAGCTGGATCGTTTCCTGAACACAGCCTTCAACCTGGATGCCTTCCAGGACAAGTCCTAAAGGCTACTCTACCCAAAACCCCCTTTCACCTCTCTCTTTGTCTCCAGCTAGAGATATAATGACACTGTTTCCCACTCGTTATGCTGGCACTGTCTCTGTATCGCTACAATAATGGAGCATCAGAGCTGGCAAGTCAGGCTAGACATTGACTCAGTAATTCATTTTTAAATGAAATTCAAAACACTGGCTGCTTTGAACCTTGGGACATTGCGCAGATATTCCAGGAAAGATGGGAGACAGAGACTGCATGTCTTCAATACTGAGGCTTTTACTGCTGACAAGGTGCATGAATCAAAACAGACATTTTAGTTTACTTTTTATTTTTATTTTTATAAACGCTGTGTATCAAAGCACGCACAAAAATGCAACAGAAGATTTGAAATCTTCACACATCAGGACACCAAGGCCAGTAAAATGAAGGTTTTATGAGCAAGTGGTAGGAAATTGACATCTGTTTTTAAAAGATTGTGAATGGAATATTTTCTGTTTTCCCATTTTAGTATTAAACTTCACTGTCCAAATGATTGTACACTAGGCCCATTTTTCCAGCGGCAATAACTCAGGCTTTGGAGTGAGAGATGTTTTTAAACACACATCTTGATTTACAAATCTTGCCATATGCTCTTAAAATTATGATTCCATGTATTTAGGTTATTATTTCCGATAGCCACGGAAGAATTATCTAATGCATAATGAATTAATATGTTAACTTATCACTGGATGAACAGTTGATCAGAGATACTAAATTAGCCAAATTTCACCTTTCGAGTTGATCTGCTAGTCTTCCTCAGATATTTGGGGAATGTTACCGGTAGCTCAATCTAAACAACTAATTTTATGTACATATAATGGTGGAACATGAAACAATTTAATCCAAACCGCTACTTTTCCCTAAACAGAGGAAAGGTTCCGTTAGGTTCTTTGCTACATCCGGTTCTCAGCTGTGAGGTTCTGGAGCTTCAGAGCTGTAGGTGAGAGAACAAATTCTGATCTAAATAATAAGAAAAATGAAAAATACACTTTCACGGCACACATTCAGTCGGTGCTTGGCCCCCTAATAACAACACTTTAGAGCTTCCAGAGAGAAAGTCGCCAGTGTAAAGGGAAATACTGATATGACCACATGGCCTCCACAATTCTCCATGTTTTATATTCAAATATAATTTTATTAGAGGGCGCACGGTGGCTTAGTGGTTAGCATGTTCGCCTCACACCTCCAGGGTCCAGGGCTCGAGCCCCACCAGGGCCATGTGTGTGCGGAGTTTGCATGTTCTCCCCGTGTGTCGGGGGTTTCCTCCGGGTACTCCGGTTTCCTCCCCCAGTCCAAAGACATGCATGGCAGGTGGATTGGTTATGTCCAGGGATAGGCTCCAGGTTCCTTGAAAAGGAGTAAGCGGTTGAAGATGGATGGATGGATGGATATAATTTTTAGTTTTTTCCTCTTTCTCTTCATGATTTCCTTGATGGATCAATGGTCTGTGTTATTTAAATGATTAAGTAGTGAGAATAAAACACAGGGTAACAGAGAACAAATAATTGGGCTTGGCGTCCAATCAGGGTTTACCTCATTAGCATAATAGCAAAGACTTCTGGGAACTGGGAAGCTTGGACTCCTTAAGCGGGAGTCTTTTATCTTTTCAAAGAGACCTGTCTGAGAGAGTGAGGAGGACAAGAGGAAGGTGGAGGATGGCGAGTGATGGTGTGGGTGAGAGGTTTTTACACACAGTCTGTACACACCACCGCCTCCATCACGCATCCATACTGCTACAGCACCACTTTTTATTCTTAAACCTGACACAATACAGATTAGAACCAGAAGATTTATTAACCACAATGCTGACACTAACACACATCTAGAGTTCCTTGTATAAGCATCAGGTCCAGGGTTCTTCTTATTAGAATTAATCACCTGTACCTGTTCCTTCTGTGATGTGGTGGTTGGTTTAATTGTGAAGTGTTTCACCCACTCTGTACTGTACTTATCCAGCAGCAGGCGAGGGAGGATGCTGTTCGGTCCGTTGTACTCCATTTCAGCCCGTTTCAGCACGGCGGTGCTGCAGAGAAACACTGGGAAGCAATTAGATACTTGAAAATGTGACTCTCAGAAATATGATGCACTACAATATTCAACATGAACCATGTGACTGTTTCTCTCGCTTCCCTTGTGTTCCACTCAGAACAGAGGATGAATCTGTAGCCAGCATTCATGGCATAGAGACTACTATCTACTTCTAAGGGTCCCTATTTTGGACAAGTTTTAAAGAGTGTTGTTTCAGTCCCTTCAAATCAACCTGACGTTTCAGGTACTCTAAAGATGCGAGTAAACAAATGTCACATATGCTGGAAATCTTAATATCGAATGAGAGGATGCAAAAGTTCATTTAAGCCTCAGATGCTGACTAACGTGAACAAATAAATATACTTCAAATACAATACTGTGATAATATTGTAAACCCAGATAGGAAATTAGGATATAATATGACTGAGTTGTGGGTTATTTGACAGATTTTAGCAGCTGGGACGTGCACATTCAGCAGAGTTGAATTTATATTTGCCCTTTACCTACATACTTTTAAATTAATTTGATTTGTTTAAGTCCACAGCTTTAAAGACTTGGTGAAAAGAGAAAAAAATTAATAAACAGAGTTTCCGTTAGCTCCTAGCCTAGCAGCTGAGATCGGTAGATAGATACCTGGAGTGCAGTACATGTAAAGGGTACTGGGTGAGAATGACCTCCCTCAGACTGCAGGGTCCGGACTCACACAGCAGGATCAGGAGGGAAATTCATCACTCATTAATTACTGCTGATTAGTTCATTAACACTGCTAGGTCAGGTGTTCATTCCTCTCCTGATGGTCCACAGGTCACTTTTTTCCTGCTCAAAGTCGCCTGATTCTACTCAGCAGTTTATTATCAGAAATATCATCAGACTGAGGGCGCATGGTGGCTTGATGGTTAGCCTCACACCCCAGGGTCCGAGGGTTTGAGTGTCACCGGGGCCATGTGTATGTGGAGTTTGCATGTTCTGACTGTGCTGCTGGGGTTTCCTCCCTCAGTCCAAAGACATGCATGGTAGGCTGATTGGCGTGTCTAAAGTGTCCGTAGAGTATGAATGGGTGTGTATGTGATTGTGCCCTGCGATGGACTGGCACCCTGTCCAGGGTGTACCCCGCCTTGTGCCCGATGCTTCCTGGGATAGGCTCCAGTTTCCCCGTGACCCTGAAAAGGAGTAAGCGGTAGAAGATGGATGGATGGATGGATGGATGGATGGATGGATCATCAGACTGCTCTGGACTCCTGATCGTATGTTCGAGACTGAAAGCACCAACATTTTACGAAACCAATTTTGCCCTTTCTCTCTATTTTCCAATTGTGAATAACAACACCGCCCCCTAGTGCTCTAATACATTTATGCAACGTATATAGTATTGTACTATCCAGAGATGATGATGGATAATAATAATAATACAATGATACAGCATAAATATATAAATATGGAATAAATAAATTCAATGCAAAATCTAGTATCTACACTTATATTTACATATGCATATATACACTGTAATATTTAAAGATAATGTGTAAACTTCCAAAACTGTTAGATTTTTAATACTGTTACTAATTACAAAAATACGGAGCCCCTAAAGGGACATGATGGTGGGAGAAATTGGGATGAGAGAATTTTTATTTATTTATTTTATTTAAAGCTTTTGTCACATTTTTTCCACCACCATGTCCCTTTAGGGACTCCGTACAAAAACGTTGAGATGGTATAGAAAAGCAAAAACAACAACAAAAGTACGTTTATTTGATGAGAAAATCTATTTCACACGAGAATAAAATTCAATCTCAGGTCTAAACTCAGGAAAAAGACAGTTACATCCAGTAATTAATCAAAGAAACGAACATTTTCATATTATATACTGTGATATTCTGATACCACTAGATGGCAGTAGATTCCATAGACATGAATGAAACTCCACAGCCATCAGAATATGAGGACAAACAGGTTTAATGTGAAGATCTAGAATATTTTCCCCTGTTAGGTCACCAGACTCATCACTGAGCCACCAAGCTGGTTCTGCAGGTGTTTCTGTTTGCTTTAAACACTGCAGCCTAATCTGTCAAATCTTTTATACACACTAAACACCAAGCAAGGCCATGTTTTCCTCCTCTGCACGTTTGTAAAACAACTTAAACAACGAGCAGACCCACAAACTGAACATTGGCAGTGTTTATGAAAAGATAGAATTAGCAGTCAGTGTGCAGACTGAAATCATTATAAATACATTTCCACTTCATTAATGTAAATTTATGTAAATAAAAACATTTTTTTTTTATTTTAAGTGTCCAGTGATTGTTCTTATTAAACTAGAAAAAGCCAAAACTATTGCAGACCTGAAACACGATTTAACACTAGTGTATAAAACTCAGAACCACTCAATACAACTGAATAAAAGACACTACAGTGCAAGTGCAAGTGTCCCACACTGTAAAATTCTGTGTATAAATGCTGAAGGGGATTAGAATAAATATTCCACACGGAAAATAATCTCATTCAGCCACAGCATCAAACAAAACACTCAAAAAAGAGTCTCTCCGTAGTACAACCTGGTGTCTCACTCTGTTTGTGCAGCAATATTTAAATCCATTTTAAAACACAGTGAGTAAATTACAAAGATCTTAATATAAAGTATATTTTTATATAAATAATAGTCTGTTCTTTAAAGCAACTGGCTCTTGTTCAAACTCTTATTAGAAACATCAAAGAGCCCCATGACAAGAATACATCAGTCACTAAAATGAATCCAAACCAAACTATAAACAAGACAAAGGAACGAATAACCACAGATCACAAAAACTTCAGTGTTATCCAGCTCTATAACATGAATACACCACAGATACATATCCGATATGGCCATGGATACCCCTGGCCATCATACCCATGCATACCTCTGGCTATCATACCCATGGCCATCATTCCCATATGTGATTGTTGATTTTTTTTTTTTTCCTGTTATAATGTGCTCCACTCTTCTGAGAAGAGTTTCCACTAGATTTTGGGGCGTGGCCATGGAGATTTGTGTTCATTCATCTACAAGAGCGTTAGTGAGGTTGAGGTCAGGCACTGATGTTGATGTGAGGAGGCTCCAGTTCCAGTTCATCCCAAAGGTGTTCAGTGGGGTTGAGGTCAGGGTTCTGTACAGGACACTCAAGTTCTCCTACCTTCTTCCAAACTTAACCTTCCACCATGTCTTCATGGAGCTCACTTTGTGCACTTTCGTGCTGGAACAGGTTTGGGCCTCTTAGTTCCAGTGAAGGGAAATATATACAACATCACAGCGTAATAAAGTTGCAATTCATGCTGTAGCCAGTATGAAGGCGCAGTCACAGAACCAATGTATTAAATCTGGGGGAATTGATGGGGTTCCAGTTCAGTATCCACGTGTACCCCTACAGCATGTTACAGTAAATCACCTGATGAAACCTTTTACTTTGCTAGGCCTTGATCTGATACATAAATTGAACATGTCACTCACACTAATGATGGACTTTGCAGTTGTGTGTTCCCAGTTGTCTGTCTCCAGTTTTCAAATCTGACAGCAATGGGGGCATCCCTCATCCTGAACTTGCAAAATACCTGGCACATTATGGGCTATATGGACAGGACAGGTAACATTTACACCGCATCAAGCTAAAGTGAAACAGTCATTGTTAACCAGCCGTCCTCAGAAAAGGAGGAAATAATACGCCCAGTTAATCGAGCATTATTTCAGCAGGGTGTGACCGTGCCAATAATTCCACTATATAACACACCCATTAATCGATGTTTAAGGCTGGAGAATTAGGACAGCATTTTACACAAAATTTCTAAGAACAATGAATTAATCATCCCCGTAATTCCATTAGTGCCTGATGTGCCTACTCTAACTATTTCCATCTTACATAATAATTATTATAATAATCATAATTTTTTTTCTGTTGTTGATCTGTGTTAAGCTCTTATGTGAAAGCATGAGGCCATTGTTCACCTTAGCATTCCAGAAATCAACAACACCTGGGTGCGTCTCCCTCAGAGGTCTGGATTCCCTGCGGTCTCCTCCTCTGTGGTGAGGGACTCCCTTGACTTTCTCACACTTCCTAGGCCAACCGGACATCAGTGGGGTCATCCTCCCCCCAGTACTACACAACAAATGCTAAGCTTCATGGACATTGTCAACTATTGTTGTCAGTGGATCACCGATTGCTCTGTTCATGATAAAATCCTGAGAGCTAGGTATCCTAAGGAAAAACTTGAGATTGAATGGACTTATGACATAGAAAGCTACCTTATGCTCTTTCCTGAAAGTTATTTTTACAACGTGTTATCAGGCCTTAACTTGACCTGAAGGACCCACTGGTCGCTAATGGCTTTGCTGTGAAAGGTGTCACCGCTTTCGGCGGTTCATAGAGGCCTTTGATAATTCCCCCTCTCTTTTTTTTCATTAAAAGATTATTACTCCAAGTGATCATTTAGTTCCTCTCTTGTAAAGACCGTAGCACTTCAGGGAGCCAGCAACCACTAACAGGCACAGGTCGGACAGGTCCCGGTCTGCCAGTCCCACTTGTCAGGCCCACTCCGGACGCTTCACATAGAAGGCCTCTATTCGAGAGAATGATAGGCAGAAGTTTAATGGGTTTACATGAGTTCCTCCAAATCAGGATTGCTTCACTGTGATGGAGACCCATATTTGTCCACTTTAATTCTCCACATTTCTTCCATCCTGTAGCCAATTACCACCGAAACATCCATCACCAGAACCAACTTCTCTGTTTCCATCACCAGGTCCGGCTTTATAAATGATGACGCTGCTGGGATAATTGGCTCCGACCACACGTTCAGATTCTTCTTTCTGAGAGATTTTTCAGACTGTCTCATTATCCTATTGTGCTGAGCGCAACGGGCATCGTGCGTTACCTCGCATACCTGTAGTATATGGTTAAGGGTCTCACTTTCTCTACAAGTGCCTAGGCAGGAAATGTCCTCAGTCATGCAGTTCCTTCCTCTAGATCCCCTCACTTCAGTGGAGAGGACCCCACCTCTTAGTTGGATCCCCTGTAGGTGGAGACATGGGAAATCCCTAGCCGGTCTCTGCAGCCAAAAGTGTCTCACCTTATCCACCCTGCTAACTTTTAATTCCTTCCCATCAACCGAGTCTCTCAGCTTGAAAGCCCACACCTGTTGGGCTTCAGCTTTCGAAGTCACAGCCACCCTGGCTGCTCTGCAGGGTAGGTTCACCTGATGCTCAATCTTCTGGAATGATTTTTGCGATGTTATTGTAAAACAGATGGTGTCTTTACTATTCAGAAATTTCTTGAATCTTGCTTTTTGTGCAAGCAAGACAGTCGAGATTATGCATGGAATCCCCAGGCCTCCCTCCTGGATACGTGCATGAAGAAAGGCCACGGGGGTATCCATTGGGAGCCTTAGTCATTTCCGGACATTTGCTCTTACCAGCAGATCCATCCATGTAAGGGTGTTTAAAGGGCATTTCCAAGCACGACTTCATGCTTTGGTTTGTGCTCTGACAATGCATTGTTAACTGTGGGACCTTATATATAGACAGGTGTGTGCCTTTCCAAATCATGTCCAATCAACTGAATTTACCACAGGACTCCAATCAAGTTGTAGAAACATCTCAAGAATGATCAGTGGAAACAGGATGCACCTGAGCTCAATGTTGAGTGTCATGGCAAAGGGTGTGAATACTTATGTACATGTGCTTTATATTAAAAAATAAATTTGCAAAGATTTCAAACAAACTTCTTTCACATTGTCATTATGGGGTATTGTTTGTGGATTTTGAGGGAAATAATGAATTTAATCCAGTTTGGAATAAGACTGTAACATAACAAAATGTGGGAAAAGGTGAAACGCTGTGAATACTTTCCGGATACACTGTATGATACATCAATAACATGCTTGCCAATTAGCATTTTTTGGAAATGCTAATTGGCATGTCCAAAAAAAAGTGTCCGTAGTGTATGAATGGGTTTGTGAAAGTGTATGTGATTGTGCCCTGCAATGGATTGGCACCCTGTCCACGGTGTACCCCACCTTGTGCCTGAAGTCCAGGTTTCCCCGTGACCCTGAAGTGAATGATAAGCAGTATAGAAGGTGGATGGATGTTTCCTCAGCATGGTTCCTCAGGACAGGCAGGTCTATGTAAAGAGTGTGAGTTTAAAGTCACAGAGGGGGTATATGAAGGAATTTTGGGATAAAATAAGATATAAAAGTATATAAACTAATCAATAAATTATAGATAATTAATTATGAAGAGTCAAGTGAAATCTTAAACCCTAAAGACGGCTGGTTTTTGACAATAGACAGTGTGGTGGTTGTGTAAGAACACACCAACACAAGAATAAGGAAGTTCTGACAGATGGCCTGTTGAAGAGGGAAGTACCAATGCGCAGGTGAAAAAAATCACACACATACACACACAGTGGAAATTCAGATTATTAACATATAACACTTATAAAAAAAAAAAGAAACATTACTCTGTTTTTAAAGAATAAAGTTTCACAGTATTATTATTAACATAAAGGTGCAATAGAAAGGAGAAAAGTGTGAGAGTGGGTTTGTGTGCATCAACCGTGTTGGGCGGTCCAGGGTCCACCTCGGAACGCCCAGGGCTGATGTTTGACCATAAGTCAGAAGAACGCATAAAATATAAAGGATAAGTTACAAGCACAAGTCTGACCCCTATCAAGGGTCAGACAAGGAGCAAAGATCAATGAGACAGGCAACTAAAAGAGGAATAACTGTACCGGACAGATGAGCATTAGAATTATCACTCGTCCCTGACAGGAGAAATGTCTGTTGCTCAAATGAGGTAGAAATAGTTCAAAAGTAGATAAGGAACTAACTTCTAGAAAAGATAATCGATCCTACAGTATAACTGGCAAAAATGATGATGGAATGAAGGAAGAAATGAGGGAAATTTAGAGCAGTACTAAACTAAACTTAAAGTCTCTTGGAGACAGTGGGAAGTTATTTAATTGGGATACATTTGGAAGATTGTGATTGGACATGCAAGAACGGGAACTGTGTATGATTGGTTAATGTTGGATATGGTGCCATGCCTGAAGTGTATGTACAGAACAGTGTAACCAACGGTCTTTCAATCAATTTTACAGTTTCAATTTGTGAGCTAGCAGGGCCAATGTAGGTTGGAGAAGCAAAATATCCTGCAATATATAACGCTACAGCGTACAGAGACGTTCTATACAACTGTGTGCTTCAGACTTTGTGGGAAGAGTTTGGGGAAGAAGCAAATATGTGTTTGATGGTCAACTTTTGGCCATATACAGTGGTGTGAAAAAGTGTTTGCCCCCTTCCTCATTTCCTGTTCCTTTGCATGTTTTTCACACGTAAGTGTTTCGGAACATCAAACCATTTTAAACAATAGTCAAGGACAACACAAGTAAACACAAAATGCAATTTGTAAATGAAGGTGTTTATTATTAAAGGTGAAAAAAAATCCAAACCATCATGGCCCTGTGTGAAAAAGTGATTGCCCCCTAAACCTAATAACTGGTTGGGCCACCCTTAGCAGCAACAACTGCAACCAAGCGTTTGCGATAACGTGCAATGAGGCTTTTACAGCGTCCTGGAGGGATTTTGGCCCACTCATCTTTGCAGAATTGTCCTAATTCAGTTACATTAGAGGGTTTTCGAGCATGAACGGCCTTTTTAAGGTCATACCACAACATCTCAATAGGATTCAGGTCAGGACTTTGGCTAGGCCACTCCAAAGTCTTCATTTTGTTTTTCTTCAGCCATTCGGTGGTGGACTTGCTGGTGTGTTTAGGATCATTGTCCTGCTGCAGAACCCAAGTTCGTTTCAGCTTGAGTACACGAACAGATGGTCAGACATTCTCCTTCAGGATCTCTTGGTAGACAGTTCCTTTTATCACGGCAAGTCTTCCAGGTCCTGAAGCAGCAAAACAGCCCCAGACCATCACACTACCACCACCATATTTTACTGTAGGTATAATGTTCTTTTTATGAAA
>JAFFST010045150.1:14438-24789 GCA_022414735.1 Noturus placidus
ACACACTTTTTCACACCTCTGTATATATATATATATATATATATATATATATATATATATATATATATATATACAAAAAGCATTGAATTCTACAGTTCTAGCAATCCTTGGTTGATTGGTAGAACCTGTCATTCCCCAGGGATTGGTTCAAATACCAGGTTCAATTACATTTTACTGTTGGTGTATCATTTGACCCTTTGAATTATCTATTGTTTATTTTATCTATCAATGCGACACTTGAACTTACCTACCACTCATAGGTTTTCGCAAATTATCATTTCATTTGTAAATAAATTTAAAATAAATCCATCAGTGAACAATCATCAGCTCAGCTAACGTGATATTTGTGAATGCACACGAATAACCAAATTGGTTAATTTTAAAACATCTCATTTGAATATATAACTTTCCTACAGACCCCCTGCAATTACACCACTGGCCACTAGGGGTCCATCGCACTAGACGATAGAGTCATGGTGCATAGTGTAAGTGTACCGTACTTCATGTGACACAACTTTAGTATTTACTCTCGAATTGTGTTTTCGGAACAGGAGTAATGTAATGAATAAATGTGCCGAGCGATTTTCATAATCGATTATTATCGATTTTTATCAGCTCTATTGCAAACAAAACACAGGTTTATCCCCAAAAATATCTTTGTTAAATGTGTGCAACAATTATTGGCACCCCTATGAACATATTTGAAGTATATTCCCATTGATATTATTTTAGTAGAACTGGGTGACTAGGAACACAGGGGTATAAATATGAGGTAACACATAGGCCAAATTCCCTTAATTATTCATAACAATGGGTAAGACCAAGGAATATAGCTGTGAAAAACGTATTGAAAATGCCCATTTCCACCATCAGGGCAATAATTAAGAATATCCAGTCAACTGGAAATGTTATGAATCGACCTGGAATTGGACGTGTGTCTTTATCGTTTCAACACACTGAAATGGATGGTTTGAGTGGCGAAAAATTCTCCAAGGATCACATCTGGAAAACTGCAAATGTTATTTGCATCTTGGGGTCAGAAAGTCTCCAAAACTACAATCCGAAGTCACCTACATCACCAAAAGTTGTTTGGAAGTGTTTCAAGAAAAAAAGCCTCTACTCTCATCCAAAAAACAAACTCAAGTGTGTTCAGTTTGCCAGACACTACAGGATCGGGTTCTATGGTCAGATGAATCCAAAATAGAGCTTTTTGACAATAAACACCAGAGGTGGTTTTGGCACACAGGTGTCATCCATATATTTTTAACCATTTTTAACCTCCCCTCTCCCCCATGTCATCTAACATCATCAGGCCCTTTACCCCCCGATAACGTCACCATCTTAGATGTACACTTTTAATTTCTTACTTTTACTTTTAGGGGGTCTGGGGCTGCCATGTGTGGTCGGGAATTATCTCCTACTATTTTGTACTTTGTTACAATACCACGGAAATACTGACGTCACACGCACATCCTGTGGCGTATAATATGCCACAGGATGTGCGTGTGACATCAGTATTTCTGTTTGTTTGTTATTCTGGCAATTTGCAAATATTTCAGTAAGTAAATAAGTAAATGATGAACATGACAGTGGTGACACTAAACGCGGGGAAGATGCAAATACATTGATGACGTAATCACGTCCGTGAACCCCCCGGGTCGTCATCAGACATCATCGTACCCTTCACCCCCCCTCCCTGATGACGTAATATATGGACGACCCCACAGAGAGGTAGCTACATGGAAAAGTACCTCATGCCCATCTAAGAGATGAGCAAACACACACACACACACACACACACATTCACACATCAGTTTTCTCCAAATTGTTTCTGCAATATACATTTTTGAACAGGGAAGTATGAGCATTCAGGTAAAAAAAAAAATACTGCAGACATTCATCGAAAGAACCACAGCTGATTCTGCTGTGGTATGACAAGAGAAGAGGATCAAAATAACCCTTTGTGCAGTACATTAGTGGTTACTAGGGGTCTCTTGAATGCCACTGAGTATTACTGAAAATCGTTACAGACTGCTTAGTTTTATGAAATTCATCCACAAGGATTTCATAACAATACTGGATTTTTTTTTCATGCAGGTTGCAATCTGTGTGGCGTTTCCCATTGGTGTCTTTCAGATTTTCCAGTTTCCTCCCACTGTCCAAAAACATGTAGGTAGGTGGACTGGCTATTGCCAGGTACGTGTGTGTTTGTGTGTGTGTGTGTGTGTGTGGTAAGAATTTTCCCACCTTGCCTGCCTCAGATACACTGCAAACCCTACCATGAAAAGCAGTTACATTTATACACACAAATTGAATAGTTTTGTAAAAACCAGTAATTTCATATTAAAGGAATATTCAATATGAACTAGAAAGGAGTCTACACCGATCTCTAACCTAAGACAAAAAAGAGCAATTGAGAAGAAATGCTGCCATATAAAAATAGAACAGGCTGGAATGGCTCAGCAGAGTCGGCATCTTCTTTTAATGCTGTGCAACGCTTTATTAGTGCCAGCACAAAGTGATTTATAAGTGACCAAGCTGATATGTCTTAATTTGAAATCTGCCTTATACTCCCAGTCTCTACATGCCATCATTGGCTTCTTTATGACACATGACCTCCTGCTTTTCCAACACGGCATTATAATTATAAATAATCAATCAATTTGTATAGCGCTTTTTACAATGGACATTGTCTCAAAGCAGCTTTCCAGAAATATCATTTTACATGGACTGGCACCCTGTCCAGGGTGTGCCCCGCCTTGTGCCCGATGCTCCCTGGGATAGGCTCCAGGTTCCCCGTGACCCTGAAAAGGAGTAAGCGGTTGAAGATGGATGGATGGATGGATTTACAAGCGACTTACTAATGAGTGCACACTCACACACCAATGGTAGCAGAGCTGCATGCAAGGTGCTAGCTTGCCATTGGGGCAACTTAGGGTTCAGTGTCTTGCTCAAGGGCACTTCGGGCCGGGATTCGAACCACCAACCCCACGATTAGTGGATTAGTGGACAACCCGCTCTACCGACTGAGCCACAGCCGCCCAAATTATTACACAATGGTACCAAACAGGGGTGTAACCTGGCCTGGGTATTCAGGGCTGTAGCCCCGAAGATTTTTTCTTTAGCCTTGACCACTTGGAGCCACAGCTGCCCTAACACAGCCGGCATTGACGTTCAATGTACTTCTGCCAGACACTCACTCTACAAGACACATTGCTTTAAATAACAATTTTTTTTAAAAAAAGAAAGAAATACCTTAAACATAGTAGGTTCCCTGTGTGATAATTTCCTGGGTACAGTACACTTTTTTCACTTCACTTAATTCACACCCAATTTTGCCTTTTCTATCATTTGGATCCAGATTTTGGCCTTTTCAAGTTGTTACACTACTAAACAATTTTTTTATTGCCATAGTCATGACTCAAAATAACGTCCACTTCTTCTGACAGTTATTTTGCCATTTATTCATCATTTTGTGATTTAAGATTTCACTAAGCTTTCCTTTTTATGGAGTTTTGTGGGCCTCTCTAAATACAGCCCAGCTGTGCATGCCCATGTTTTGCACTGCACAGGTGATTGGCATACAATATACACACATCAATATGAAGAATATTTCCGAAAACCTGTCAATTTGGATAAAGTCTTTAGTTTGGGTTTGCTTAAAAGATTAATAAATGAGCCCCAGTGGTCCATGGCACAGCCAGGGGTGGCTGATTCAGCTTACACACACAGAACAGTGTTTTTAACCCATCTCAGTCCTGCGGGATCATAACATGAACTTGGGATTGACCTTGTTAAGTACTGCATGGTGATGAAATACAACAGGGAATATTTTGTCCTCTGTGATTAACAGAAGGGCTGCCTTTAATCAGCCTAAATCTCTAGAGTAAAGCTTAAAAAAACCTCCCCAGTTCCATGCAATTTTCAATCCTATTAATTATTAACGCTTGCCTGTTTGTGTTTTACATTGTTTTGACAAGTGCTGCTGTTTTTTTTCGCAGCTCAGTCAAAAGATTAGGCACACTTGATCGAGTGTCTGTTTTTCATGTTCTAAAGAGAAAACATCCATCCATCCATCCATCTTCAACTGCTTACTCCTTTTCAGGGTCACGAGTTCAACAAAAAAAAAAAAATCTGATTTACCAAATTACAATGTTCCTTTTTATCCCCAATCTTTTAAGTCAGCCATAACATGTTTGATGTCTGACTTCTTTACACAATCACGTTTATAACAAATAATCCTATACATAATCCCTAATTGTAAACCTAACCATAACTCAATGATTACTGCACATCCTATCAAGGAGACGGTGTTTAAAAGTAAGATTTCCATGAATTACGTGAAAGTTGCTTCATTAATATTCCACATTTCTGCCAAAAAAAAAAAGCATTTTTGCAAATACACACCAATTTTTGATTCATATGACAGGAATCTATTATTTTGATGAAGAACCTTATCTTAGAAAGTCTCTTAAGTGACAACCTACATTTTCTGTAAGTATTTGGCATCAGAGCAGTAGCTTTGTGTACCATTAATCTTTTAAAAGAGCACGAACTACCATCCAGACACTTTGGACTTTCAACTTTACTTTGGAGAAACATTACCATTCAAACCAGTTATTGCTTGTTATTTTAGCTGCAGTCTCTTTAAGGACTGTTTCATTAAGGATACTTTATCAACTTCACCTGAAGATGAGAGCTAATAAAAAATATTATTTTAAAGTGGGTTAACTAATTAGGAGGCTGGAGAGTAAGTAAGAGTGTGCAGGAAAATGTTTCAGCTACTGTAGAACCCTGTTCCAATAACTGCAAGTGCACACTTATATGAGGTAGCTGATGCACACTTAAAAGCCATTAGGGAACGTTGACTGGGCAGATTTTAAAACATAAATTAAGCCTATTGCTAAACAAAATATATTTATAAAATTTTTACATCATACACACACAGAGGGTTATGTTTAAAATGTTTTATTGGTGTAAAATGAGACTGAACTGAGAGCTGAATCACTTCCCAGTTCATTTAATCAGTCAAATAAACAAATCACCTCTTTGCGTCACTGTAAAACACAATGAAAAAACAGAAGGGTCTCCCTCTACAGAACTTTGTATCGGCCTTTGGCTGTCGGCTGGTACGAGTTTTGCTGAAAGGGAAGAAAAGGACAACGGGCAATCAGGGAAAAAAAACAAAAACATTTTGAAATGTAATGATTCTTCAACAGATGAAACAGAAAGTCACGTCCACTCACACTATATCCAATTTCACATTTTAGTCAAAATCATACAAACAGTTAAAGGAGCAGAAACACGGAACTCTGACCAGATGGGAGTGACTAATAATTATTACTATTATTATTAGCATTATTATAGTAGTAGTAGTAGTAATAATAATAATAGTAATAATAATAATAATAATAATAATAATAATAATAATAATAATAGAAGCGGAGGAGGTTACCAAGCGTATGAGCTCTTCTTTGATGAGCCGTGTTATTTCTGCTTTCGCTTTCTGTACTGCCAACTCATTTGCACCTGAGAAACATTAAACATCATATTTATTTGTTCACTAATGAGTGATATTCTCAATGTCAATCAGGCTTAAACAATCAACACAGCATAACTATGTTTTGCTGTGCATTCGTACTTACTCTCGATGGCGAGGTAAATTTTGCGTTCTCCCTCTTTGGGTTCTTTCCCAGGAGGGAAGTATGTCCCTCGGATTGTGATGGCAGCCTCTGAATATTCGCCAATCCTCTGCAGAGCCTCTTTAGAGGTCACCTTCCACCTCGCAGTCTACACGCCAACAACATCGCAACAACAGGTCAATATTTGTGTGTACCTGTCCCTCTCTCTCTCTCTCTCTCACACACACACACACACACACACACACACACACACACGAGTGTATGCGAGCTTAGGTGTTTGGACCAGTCTCTCTCTCTCTCTCTCTCACACACTGCCTCAAGAGGTAAAATGATTGTTTCTACCTGGGGAAAGTCGTTGATCTCCAGCTCCTCTTCATACCTCTTGACACTCTCTGCCTGTTCAGCATTCTGTCGCTCCTCCTCCAGTTTCTCAATGGGTGTGTAGTTCAGCTTGGCATTGATTTTCTCTGCGAGCTGCTCAGCAATGGTCTTAGCGGAGATGGAGGGTGCGATCATGGTGCCACCCCTCATGATGGCGTTAGTGGCCTGTTGCATTACGTCCTGATATGTGGAGGTAAAAAATTACATGACGACACCAAGAGCCAAGTCCAGGGATGTGTACCCAAATGGAGAAGTGTGCTGAAAATCAGTGTTGCCTGCTAGCTAATTAGTAGTTAAGATTGGAACAGAGCCTTAAAAAATAGCCAACGTTTAACTAAGAACTCTAACTAGAGTGCAATTTTTAGTGTATGGGATGGGGCCTTCCTGTCTCACCTGAGCTTCTGCGCCGAGGTTTTTCTGTGCGTTGATCTTCAGTGCCAGTTTCTTGGCGATCTCAAGTTTCTGAATGTTTCCAGCTGAAGGTGCAGTGAGACCACTAAGTCCTGCAGCAGTAACGGTGAGTCCTGAACCTGACGGTGCAGCACCCCCCGGAGCCGCCAAGTCCTTCACACGCTTCTTAGAGTTAAACATGCTTTCGATCTGCTCATCTATCTGTGAGGGGAACAAAACAATCTCCTTTAACACCACACACACCATTAAACACTGATCACAAATGATTAAAAAGTTAGTCTGATCATTCATCAGTCTGTCTGTGTCACACAGACAGACCACAGGCATGCAGATGGCGTGACGTTAGCTGGCCTGCTTGCTAGCTTCCATCCAACCAACAGTCTATACAGCCACATTACACAGCAGTCTTAAAAGACACTACATTCCATGGATACTTTCATAGGTGGCAAACAGTCAAATACAAAAAAAAAAAAACAAATCAGCAGTTAACAGAGCAGAACTCTAAAATGAATGTTCACACTTACATCCAGTGCTGTGTCCTCATCATCTGAGTCATGAAGGCCAAGCGCCGCTTTCTGTAGTTTCTTCCTTTCGTTAGCCAGAGCATGTTCAGTCTCATCGAACTTAAAGCCTTTCCCTGAAAACCCACTGCTGCTCTTAATACTCTTCCCTTCCTGCACACACACACACACACAGTGTTATAAGGTGTGGTGTAGGTGAACAGGTGGTGTTATGCAGCGTGGTGTAGGTATATGGGTGGTGTTATGAGAGTGTGGTCTCAGGATCTCACCGCTTTCTGCTGCTCCTTGAAGGTAGCCCAAAGCTGCTCGAGTTCAGGAGGAACTGGAGACCCTGACAACTCGAGAGCTTTAATGATGTCACCGGCATATCGCACCTGATCCTGAGTGATAAACGTGTATGCATGGCCCTGACAAAACACACAACAACTAACATAGTAACTCTCACACACACGCACTATGTGCACATATACAGACCAGGTTTGAGATCAAATTATAAATGTAACAATAGATCAGAATTTCAGCATGTGACTGACAGGGTTTTCTTGCTGCCCAGGTGTACCCTGTTAAATTGTTTAAACAATTCATAGCTCTGAATGTCTATTCTTGGTTTAAGACCTGGGTTTCACCTGTGAAGACTGCATTTGTTGTTAAAAAGGATAAACCAACATGAACCAAACCAGTCTAAGCAAACCATTTTGAAGCTTAGAAAGGGGGGGGGGGGAATCAGAGCCCAAGCACTGGTCATAGTCAATACAACAATTTGGAATGTCCTGAAAAATAAAGAGACCCCTGGTGTTCTAACAACAAGGCAGGTCAGCCAAGGAAAATAGCATCAACCACTGTCCACTTTATTACGAACACCTGTACATTCATTCAGTTTTCTAACTAGCCAATCATGAGCACAGACTGGCTGAACCTGAAAAGTTGAAGACTGGAAAAAGACCAGGAGATTTGTTTTCTAATCTTCAACCATCTAGTTTTGATGATTTTCTCATATCCGAGCGATATTCAACAGGGATGTAGTCACTCGTGTTACATACTGTATATTATTATCATCATCATCATCATCATCAACATTATCAGACCTTATTTCCGGCTCTGCCAGTCCTCCCGGCACGGTGGACATAGTCCTCATAATGATTGGGACAGTTGTAGTTCACCACTAGAATGAGATGCTTAACGTCCAGGCCTCTCGCTGCCACCGATGTGGCCACCATCAGTCGACACGCCCCGCTCTTAAAATCATTTATTATACTATCTCGATCATACTGATCGATTCCTGTGATTGAGACACAGAATATCAACACAACATTAATACACTGAAGTCTAGAGATCAACTGATAATTGGTTTTACCGATATTTAAGCGTTTTTCCATAATCGGTTATGTAATATCGGGGGGAAAAAAAACGATAAATGGATGCAAAACATCTGTTATTAGAATACAAATCAATATTGGTCGATCTCTACTGAACTCAACACAAAAAATTATCACAGCATTAATACACTGAAGTCTCATAGTGTGTGTTTACCTCCATGCAGAGACATGCAGGGGTATGAGGCCTTCATCAGGTCTTTCAGCAAGCCGTCTGCGTGTTCCTGTTTATCTACAAAAATAATCACAGAGCCTTTCTCCTGATAATGGCCCAAAATCTCCAACAGCTTCAGGAACTTCTTGTCCTCCTCAATCACAATCTGACCACACACACACACACACACACACACACACACACCTCAGGTTACGGAATAACCTGAACAGCAGCATTTAAAGTAATGCTTATGCAGTAGTGTGTGTGTTTGGGGGGGTATATATATTCTCACCACATGCTGCTCCACATCTGAACACACCACGCTCCTTCCCCCAACCTGAACCTCGATTGGTTTGTTGAGGATACGGCGAGCTAAAGCCTCCATCACCCGAGGAAATGTTGCTGAAAACATCACTGTCTGACGATCCGGCCGCACATTATCCATTATGCGCATTACCTACACACACACCGCAACAGATCAACATGAGCTACACAAGGCTCATACAGATACAAAACTGAAATTCACTGATATTTTTCTTTTTAACATTTCTGTTTTTAAGGACGACACTGATTAAACAGAACTTCAGTGTCCACATCACATTAATGCATCAGCAGTTACTACATCACTTAATCTAGACAACGACAGATGGGTTCAGGAACAAACATCAGGGACCTCATTTATCAACCGTGCGTATGCAAAGTTTTGCAAGTAAAACATACATTTATATCCACTGAATGGGATTAACCAAGTTTTGCTTGTGTGAGGATGTGTTATCAGCAAGACCATACTGCAGTGACCTGCACGTCACTTCAATTACGCTACACGATAAATCAGCTACAATGGATTGCGCTCATGCATATACTGTACATCCAATCCTTGGTTCAAGTAAACTATAGCAAGGTAAACTTCTATAGAGGTATATGGGAGGCCAAAGCAAATATCCTTTTTGCATTATCATTTGCTCCAACAGTTGGGGGGAAAAAACGTACACATTTTTGCAAAGAAGAAAATATTATAGTTGCTATTTTGTAATATTACCTTGGGGGGGGTTTTACAAATAGTAATACATTTCTGACACACAGCTTTAACATTTCAAAAAGCAACTTGCGAAACTTAAATATGATTTTAGATTTAATTTATCGGTTCAGTTGCATTTTTAAGACCTTTGAAACATGAATTGAAGACATTTTAAGGCTTTTACCCTGAACATTGATTACGTTATGGGATATATTGGGCAGCAAGTGCGACTTTGACAAGGGCCAAACTGTAATGGCTAGACGGCTGAGTGAGAGGACCTCCAAAACGGCAGGTCTTGTTAGTACCTACCATAAGTGGTCCAAGGAAGGATAACCGGTGAGCTGGCGACAGGGTCATGGGCACCCAAGGCTAGTCCTTGTGGTCTGATCCCAGAGAACAGCTACTGTAGCACAAATTGCTAAAATGTTAAATGGTGGCTATGATAGAATGACGTTTTCTTTTATATCACGCACGTGGACAGCCAGGTATGTGTGCGTCGCTTACCTATGGAAGAGATGGCATCAGGTTGAACTATGAGAAGAAGGCAAGCCGGCAGTGTGATGTTCTGGGCAATGTTCTGCTGGGAAATCCTGGGTCTTGGCATTGATGTGGACATGTAGCACCTACCTAAACATTGTTGCAGACCAAATACGTGCCGACATGGCAGCGGTATTCCCTAATGTCAGAGGTCTCTTTCAGCAGGATAATGTGCCTGCTGAGACTGTAAAAATACAGTGCCTTGCGAAAGTATTCGGCCCCCTTAAACTGTTCGACCTTTTGCCACATTTCAGGCCTCAAACATAAAGATATAAAACTAATTTTTTGTGAAGAATCAACAACAGGTGGGACAC
>JAFFST010045150.1:41549-63810 GCA_022414735.1 Noturus placidus
AAACATATTGTATATATGAAATAACTATGAAGGTCTCCTGTCGGGATTATATGAGTACCAGATATACCAGCCAACAGAACAGCTCTAAAATAATTAAAAATCTAAATGAACAAAGTCATAAGTGTATATTACTGTCGGAAAGTTTGAAATGTGCTTGGCAGAGTCTGAGTCTGTATAGCTGTGGTGTAATGATGTGTTGTCTGATGTATTCTAAATGTTTTTTAAAGAGAGAAATCAGATTAAAAATAGAAAAATATGCAGCACTTAATTCTGTAGTATAATAGTTAATGAAATATATATATATATATATATATATGGACGACCCCAAATATATTCCGCATTACCTGTCTCCTGTCTCCACATCTACAGCTGAACGGTCATATTCAAAGTTAAATCTTGTGAAATACAGACTTGGAAATCTATATAGCCTAATGAAGAACAGCTTTGACCTACTACTAGAGCGTCACCTTGCAGTTAACCCTGAGGAAAACATTCAAACTCAACAGACAGACGAATACTACTATAAATAAATGTGAGTTATTTTTTAATAAATAATTACGTGTTTAAATACTGTAAAAAAATACATTCGGTTATGAACATTAAAGTAATCATTATTTTCATTGTATTTAAAATTTTCAAGTGCCCGTATTGGTCCTTCCTACCCGGCCCCAGCAGAGGTCTGTGCACGCCATTGGATTAGGGTGTAAAACATATTTTCCATGTCCTATGTAGTGCACTTATACGAAGATTTGCGCGGAATGCTCAACTACATTTGGAACACAGCCCATCTCGACGTGCCGGTCCAATCAGGATAGGGCGCCAGTGCGCCTCCGTGACGTCACACAAATACACGAAAAAATGGCGGCGGCTCTGAGCAGCGAGTTTAGCGAATTGGTGCAGATTAAAAAGCAGCTGATTTGTATGATATCGCAATGTAAGGAGCGCGGGTTGGTGCATAGTGTGAAGTGGTGAGTTATTTTACATCAGGGTTTATATATAAACTGCACCGTGACTGTGTTATTAACCGATACGCTCGGGCTGTTAGCCGCGGGGCTAATGTCTGTGTTCATGAGTTTCCTGAGAGGGATTAATGACGTTATTTATGATTATTCACACAGGTTCACATAATTAATGTTCGCTAACTAACAAACAATGTCATTAGTACAGAAACTCCTTGAGACCAGTGTCTGACCCAGTAACCATTCAGTCTGTCCCCGAGTCACCGTGCAGGTCTGTCCCCGAGTCACCGTGCGAGGTCTGTCCCCGAGTCACCGTGCGAGGTCTGTCCCCGAGTCACCGTGCGAGGTCTGTCCCCGAGTCACCGTGCAGGTCTGTCCCCGAGTCACCGTCCGGACTGTCACCGTCCAGGTCTGTCCCCGAGTCACCGTGCAGGTCTGTCCCCGAGTCACCGTGCAGGTCTGTCCCTGAGTCACCGTGCAGGTCTGTCCCCGAGTCACCGTCCGGACTGTCACCGTCCAGGTCTGTCCCAGAGTCACCGTGCGAGGTCTGTCCCCGAGTTGTCGTCCAGGTCTGTCCCCGAGTCACCGTGCAGGTCTGTCACCGTGCAGGTCTGTCCCCGAGTCACCGTGCAGGTCTGTCCCCGAGTCACCGTGCGAGGTCTGTCCCCGAGTCACCGTCCAGGTCTGTCCCCGAGTCACCGCCTGGACGGTCACAGAGTCACTGTCCGGTCTGTCCCAGAGTAACCATCCAGACTGTCTTCGAGTCACCGTGCGAGGTCTGTCCCCGAGTCACCGTCCGGACTGTCACCGTCCAGGTCTGTCCCCGAGTCACCGCCTGGACGGTCACAGAGTCACTGTCCGGTCTGTCCCAGAGTAACCATCGGGACTATCACCGTCCAGGTCTGTCCCCGAGTCACCGTCCGGACTGTCAGCGAATAAGACACGAGTGTTTCCACGTATTTTTCTGTAAACCCTGCCTGATTGGTCTCGCCTCCGTTCACTGAAGATATAAAATTACATCACCGCCGTCTTCTTTTACTGACGTTCAGTTACGTAGTGACAAACCGCTCCAAGTGGAGAATTATTCAGGGCTAAAGAAAAAAATATTCGGGCTAGGTTACGCCTCTGGCAGCCGTGCAAAACGTGATTTATTTTAAAAATGCATTTTACTTAATAGGGGCGCACGGTGGCTTAGTGGTTAGCATGTTCGAGTCACACCTCCAGGGTCCGGGGTCCGAGTCCCGCTGAACCTGTCCAGGGTATCCGTAGTGTATGACATTGTTCCATGTGATGGACTGGCACCATGTCCAGGGTGTACCCCACTTTGCGCCCGATGCCTCCTGGGATAGGCTCCAGGTTCCCCGTGACCCTGAAAAGGAGTAAGCGGTAGAAGATGGATGGATAGATTTTAATCAATATTGTTTTCTTAACAATAGATTTGTAAAAATTTTGTTGACATCAGTAACTGTAGAACTACTATGGTTAAAGTGTGCTATTTAAGTGCAGACTATTTACAATTTGCCTTCAGAGAGTCCATGTCTTGACGGGCCAGACCTGTTTTGGTAGCACAATATTAAGCAGGTGGTTTTAATGTTATGGCTGGTCAGTGTATATTACACTTAATATCACACTGATTGTGTAGATGTTTTTAATTCTCTACATTTCTTGCACTCTCTTTATAATTTTGAGTAATTATTCAGGAATTCACCATCCTTATTCTGCCTTCTGAATGTGATTATGATGTTAAAAAGTATTATATGTATTACTGTGTGTGTGTGTGTCCAGGGCATCTGAGTTGGCATTTTCTCTCGACCCTCTCCGGCTGAGTGAGATCCCTTCTCCACCAGACGTCACTGAGGTCAGTGTGTTTAATTTATCCGACCAAAGACACCGCTTCTGGTTATTTACTCAGTAACTGAATGGTGTTGATCAGCGAGAAATGAAATGTATCCGATTGTCTTTGTGTTTAGGATGAAGCCCACGACCTGGACGCTTTGTGTTTGGCGAAGTCGTATTTCGATCTAAAGGAATATGATCGTGCAGCATATTTCCTGCGTGACTGCCACAGTCAGAAAGCGTATTTTATCTACATGTACTCACGCTATCTGGTGAGGCATGCTCACTGTCACTGTTCAATTTCACTCAGTGTTTATTCATGCCAGCTGGTGTTACGTGTGCTCTGGTGTTCTCAGCATTAGTTTTTTTTTTTTTTTTTATGTTTCAGTCAGGAGAGAAGAAGAAGGACGATGAGACCGTGGACAGTCTGGGTGAGACACAGTTTTTCAGCTGATTTCTAGTATATTATTATTATTATTATTGTTATATTATTTATAATAACTAAATAGTTAATGGATTGAATGAACTAAAAGGTTTCATTTAGTGGCATGTTTCAAAGTAATTAATGAAGTTTAGTGGCTGCATTGAATCTCTTTTGGTCTGTGTGTGTGTGTGTGTGTGTGTGTGTGTGTGTGTAGGTCCTCTGGAGAAGGGCCAGGTGCGTAATGAGGCTCTGAGGGAACTGAGAGTGGAGCTCAGCAAGAAACACAATGCTGGAGAACTGGATGGATTCACACTCTACCTGTAAATTCACACACTTCTCACACACCACATGCTTTTGGGTACGTTTACATGACCAAAAACTATGTACTTTAGTACATGTTTACATGTACTAAAAACTTAGAAGTTTTTCCTTGATGCCCCTTAAAGTGGGAAACTTTTCATTCTCCATAATGTTCATTCTGCTGCTAAAGCAGTACCTCAGCTCCCCCTACTGGTGTAGTGTAGTTTAGTGTTTTTCCCATTAGTGTTGCTGTAGTACAGAGCTTTGGTTATTTTGGTACAGATCAAGTCTCAATAGTTTCCCGTTCATTTTCAGATTTGAACTTAACTGAATTAATCAGGGATCATTTCCCTGCTGATATAAGCACATACAGTACAAAGATCGGTCAAGTGAAAAAATGATGAGAAGACTCCAGGAAGGCAAACACGGCAGGTGAATTTTACATACGGTGATGAGGCAGAGACTGATGTGGATGATGCTGATAATTAAAGTGAGGATAAACATTTCCTCTTGTACACTTATTATTCTTTATAATTTCTCAGTATTGTTGTTCTCCATAAATACATTAGATTATAACTTGGATTATAACTTGGGTTATCACTTACATTAGATTATAGTCGGGGAGTCTTTCAGTTGAACTGGAATTAACTTTTTTTTTTGTTTTTCAACTTTTTTTTTCCCTCTCTCCTCCTTTTCACTGAGCATAATTAAAACACAAAGACTTTACTTCTGGTTGAAATATTTTCAAAAAAGTAATGTTTAGCAATTTTCAGTACTATATGCGATTAAAAGGCTGGCTGCCACCTGTTAATTTTTTGTGTGTGTGAACGTGTATTTTACAGGTATGGTGTTGTGTTGAGGAAACTGGATCTGATGAAGGAAGCAGTGGATGTGTTTGTGGAGGCAACGCATTCTCTCCCACTGCACTGGGGCGCCTGGCTCGAGCTCTGCAACCTCATCACCAACATTGACATGGTACACATTTAATACAGCTGTCAGCTGAACTGAATTCACATCTGGCTTTTGGCCTTAACATCATACGCTCAGCATATACATGCAACACTGTCTGCACTTAATGCCATATACACTTAACACCTGCATACACTCACTATCACTATAAATTGTCAGTTCCCTCATCACCAGCACGAAGATGGTGTAGACTCAATTCAGTCCTCATTTAAGAAAGCTTGAGACTTCAGTTACAGACACACAGACCAAGACTTCGAAGACTCTCTGTCTCTAAGTCTGTGTCTGTAACTGAAGTCTCTGTTTCTCTGTCTGTGTGTCTGAAGCTGAAGTCTCTATCCTTGCCGGACTGTTGGGTGAGGGACTTCTTCATGGCCCACATGTATACGGAGCTGCAGATGATTACAGAGGCACTGCAGAAATACCAGAGTCTGAAGGAGGCTGGATTCTCCAAGAGCACCTACATCATCTCCCAGATTGCTGTCGCCTACCACAACATTCGAGGTCTGGACCATCATCATCATCATTATCTCACACAGACTTATCTGGACTGCAACTTTGAATGTGTGGTTTGGGACAATGCACATAGACACAGTCACACAGAGAAGTCTGTGCCAATGTAGCTTCATAAATGCTCTAATATGCAGCAAATGCCCTCAACACATACAAGTTTACATTAGTAAACCATCTTGCAGTGTATTATGGGTAATACACTCCCTCACACTCACACACTGAGACTGCACAATGTGTGAACACACACCACTCACAGTGCATTATGGGTAATACATACGCCCCCTCATACATTGAGTTTCTGTGTGTTCTAATAAGAAAACTAGGTAGTGATTTTGTGTGTGTTCATGCACAGATATTGACCAGGCATTGGACCTGTTTAAAGAGCTCCGTGAACAGGATCCTTTCCGCATTGAGAACATGGACACGTTCTCTAACCTGCTGTATGTCCGGGTGAGAAAACTCCTACTTGTGTCACACCTACAGATCACAGGGGAACAGAGGACATGTGTTAAAACACGCTGCCATCATGAATTAATTTATTAATGAATGACACTGAAGCCTGTGGAAAGACTTTACAAGGTGTGTGTGTGTGTATGTGTTAGAGTATGAAGCCGGAGCTGAGCTATCTCGCCCACAGCCTGGTGGAAATCGACAAGTACAGAGTGGAGACCTGCTGTGTCATTGGTCAGTAATCACACACACATACTAACATTGAACTGATATCTCACTACAGTTTCAGATGTTGGTTTTATTTTTTCTTTAAATTTCTAAATAATTAGAGTGTCAAGATATGTATATATTACACACATACTCAAAAATGGTTTCTAATAAACGTTTTAACAATGATATTCAACACCCAGACAGGAGCAGCAGTGTGTGTTATTATGGCAGTGTTAATTCTGAGTGTTAATTGTGTAGGTAATTACTACAGTATGCGGTGTCAACATGAGAAAGCGGCTTTGTATTTCCAGCGAGCGCTGAAACTGAGCCCTCGCTGTCTCGGGGCCTGGACGCTGATGGGCCACGAGTACATGGAGATGAAGAATACTTCCGCTGCCATCCAGGCCTACAGGTGCAATTAACATACCGTAATTAACACTGTCTCATTCTGCTGGTACACTAAACGGCTGGGGCGGCTGTGGCTGAGTCAGTAGAGTGGGTTGTCCACTAATCCACTAATCGTGGGGTTGGTGGTTCAAATCTCGGCCCGGGTGATCCCATGCCGAAGTGTCCTTGGGCAAGACACTGAACCCTAAGTTGCCCCCGATGGCAAGCTAGCACCTTGCATGGCAGCTCTGCTACCATTGGTGTGTGAGTGTGTCTCATTTGTAAGTCGCTTTGGATAAAAGCGTCTGCTCAATGAATAATTGTAAATGTAAAAACCACCCAGGCCTACAGGTGCAATTAACATACCGTAATTAACACTGTCTCATTCTGCTGGTACACTAAACACCACCCAGTCCTACAGGTGCAATAGTCTACAGTGGTAATTACTACACCCCATTAAACTCGTCTAGGTCAAAACACACACTGTATAGCATATTATATTATGTGTTGTAGCTACGTTCATTCCACCACTACACAGGTCAGTTCACAGGCGCATCATTGCTGATTGTGACCCTGCACAAAGTATTGACACCCCTCTACCTCATCCATCAGTTCTTGGTGTATGTATGCAAACTGGTCTGTGTGATTGGTGGCGCTGATTAAAATGGTGATTGAGTGTATTCTGCATTGGTGTATAATAGTATATTGTTTTATATCATATGTATTATAATGTTGCGTGTGTTTGTGTGTGTAAGACATGCAATCGAGGTAAATAAGCGGGATTACCGGGCGTGGTACGGACTTGGTCAGACTTACGAAATCCTCAAGATGCCCTTCTACTCGCTGTACTACTACAGGAAAGCTCACCAGCTCAGGTGTGTAGTGTGTGTGTGTGTGCATGTGTTGTACAGTGATGATCAGTTCTGACTTGCAGTGCAGATGTGGGCGTAGTCACTCATTTGTAATAAAAAAAAGCATGTCATTAAAGTTGGTCACATAATCGCTGTTTTGGTCATTTGATCAGAAAGAAACACTCGTATCAAATGGAGAAACGTGTTTGCGGCCAAACGTTCTTTAGCTTAAGCTAAATATGTTTCTAATCAATGCGACATTTTCTCAAACATGACTGAAGGTTTCATTGCAAGGAAGGTAGGTAGTGTTTTACAAAGTAGTGGTTGTTTGGCTTGAGTGATTACTAGTGACAATTTATTGGTCACCTCTATGTCCCTGTTCTCTTGGTAACCTACATAAGTGGAACTAAATTCAGCACCGATATTTAGATACAGTGTGACTCACTCAGTGTGGGTCATGCATCACAAAAGAGTGTGAAGGAAAAAAAAAATTTAGTCTGTCTTTTTGCTTTGGCAGTATTGTTTGTGTGTGTGTGTGTTTCAGGCCCAATGACTCCCGTATGCTTGTAGCTCTTGGTGAATGTTACGAAAAACTCTCACAGCAGGTTGAAGCTAAAAAGGTCAGGAGCTCCGAACGTAACGCTAAATTATGTTCATGCCAACTGGGTGGTACTAATAACGTGTGTGTTGCAGTGTTACTGGCGAGCGTATTCAGTGGGAGATGTGGAGAGGATGGCACTGCTCAAACTTGCCAAGTATTGTTATTGTTATGATTATTATTATTATTATTATTGTTATTGTTATTGCTACTACTGCAAAGTGATTTGTAACATGTATGTTGGTGATAAACACAGTGTTTGTATTTGGTGTGTGTGTATCCGTGTGTCAACGTCCAGGCTTCATGAGCAGCTGAATGAGTCAGATGATGCGGCTCAGTGTTACATTATCTACGTCAAGGACATTTTCTCCTGTGGGGTAAGTGTTTATTGCTTTGAAAGTTTGTCATGACTGTGAGCGTTTTAATGCCGTCCACACGAGTGTTTATTGTGAGCATGTGTGTTAAATGCTGTGAGGGTGAGCGTTTAATGCCATGAATCATTTAATCTTGCGAGCGTGTTTAATGCTACGAGTGTTAATTGCCACGAGAAAACCGCGACGCAGGACGTTCTCACGATACGACCGGTCCCGGAAGCACTACACTGTTTAGAGCAGAGGAAGTGGGGCGCTGTAACTGAAGCTTTGTTCGTTACATTGCAAATTGATTTTGCTTAAGGTCTTGCTTTATTTTTCAAAATGTAATGAAAGAAGCTTGTAAACAGCGTCCCTCTTCCTCTGCTGTAAACAGTGGAGAACTTCCAAGTCCGGTTTTATCGTGTGAACGTTCGGTCTCACGTCAACAAAACGCGCGTGCGTCATGATTCTCTCATGAACCTGTCAAATTTTTCCACATCCTTATCTCTTCATAAATTGGGATTATACCACTGGAGTCACATGGATTACTCTTACAATGTCTTCATGACCTTTTTTGGACCTTGGAGGTTTTGGTTACATGTACTGTCAGTGGAGGGACAGAAATCTCCCAGGTTTCATTAAAAATATCTTCATTTGTGTTCCGAAGATGAACGAAGGTCTTACGGGTTTGGAACGACACAAGGGCGAGTAATTGATGACAGAATTTTTATTTTTGGGTGAACTATCTCCTTAATGGCGTGAGAGTGAGCATTTAATGAAGTGTTTATTTTCAAGAGGGTGAGTGTTTTCCATGGAGGTGTGAGTTGAATGCCGTGACTGCTGTGCATGTTGATTGTTGTGTGGGTGAGTCTTATATGCTGTGAGGTTTACATTGTTCTGAGGGTGTGTGTTAATGCCATCATGTTGAGTATTTAATGCTGTGAGTGTTTAAGGTGTCTGTCCGTGTTTAGGTTAGATAAACAAGGTTTGGAAAATGTAATGGTGCCTAAATATACAGTCAATATTTAAGAGTATTATTACTCAACACAACTGAACATGTTTAAACAAACATTTAATAAACACTTTTTTTTTTTTTTTTTTTTACTGTTTCTGATCAACACCATGAGAATGAACACAAAACCACTAACCATGCTGGGGCATTAAACATCTACAAACTGAGCCATAGGAAGTAATGCTGGTAAACTAGACGTATGTAAGTTGTTAAAGTTGTGTGTGTGCAGGAGAAGTTGGAGCATGTGGAGGTGAGCACAGCGTTGCGTTATCTTGGTCAGTATTACTTCAAGAACAAACTGTACGATGAGGCGTCATTTTGTGCCCAACGCTGCTGTGACTACAATGAAGTGAGTATCTCTCTCTCTCTCTCTCTCTCTCTCTCTCTCACACACTCACTCACTCGCACACCATAATGTGATCTAGTGTCTCTGGTAGAAAAAACACACTATTGCTGTATGTGCATTTGACTGTCCATTTTAATAGAAACACCTGTTCATTTATTTATGTTTTACACATTTGTTTATGTATGTTCATCATACAGTTAGCCAATCATGTAACAGCAGCACAGTGCATAAAATCATGCAGATACAGAAAAAGAGCTTCAGTTAATGTTCAAATCAAACCTCTCGTTTGGAAATGTGATTGCTATGACTTTAACCGTGGCATCTTTGCTGGTACCTGATGGACTGGTTTGAGTATTTCAGAAACTACTGATCTCCTGGGATTTTCACACACAACGGTCTGTTGAGTTTACACAGAGTGGTGTGAAAAAAAAAAACAAAACAAAAAACATTGAAACACACAAGTGAGTGGGAAACATCAACAGCCTTGTTGATAAGAGAGATCGGAAGAAAATGGCCAGATTGGTTTGAGCCGGCAGGAAGGATCTAGTAATTCAAATAATCACACTTTATATCCGTGGTGAGCAGAAAAGCATCACAGCATGAACAAAACATTGAAGCTTGTGGTGGATGGGCTACAACAGCAGACCACCTCAGGTTCCACTCCTTTCAGCCAAGAACAGGAATCTGGAGATCTCTTGGGCACAGACAAGCTCTCCCAAACTAGACAGTTGAAGATTAGAAAACAATTTTTCCTGTCCTTAACTGTCCAGTTTCTGCGAGACCTGTATCTGCATGATTTTATGCATTGTGCTGTTGCCGCCACATGATTGGATAACTGTATAAATGAGCAGGTGTACAGCCACTCATTTTATTGTGGACGATGAGTATATTTTCATGTGCTGTATTTAACATCTTACGAATGTTAACATGTAAAAACTGTGCCCAAATATCACAAGTGTGGGTAGTCACAGAGGTGTTATACACACATTATTAAACATCTGCTCCACAGCATTCCACAAAGTTTGTAAATTCAGATCTTGTGTTTGTGTAGGCACGTGAGGAGGGAAAAGCTCTGCTGCGTCAGATCTCAGCTGTGCGGGAACAGGGAGAATCATCGTCCGAGCAGAGTGTGTTTAACCCACTGAACACGGCCACACACACACTGCAGAGTGTGTACAACACCACCACACCAATTCGGAGAGTGTCTCCTCTCGACCTGTCCTCCATCACACCCTGACACGCACCCATCCACATAGTTCACACTTAATCATGTTCTTATACTGTACAGATTGATATTTTCAGTTTGCTCAGAAATAACCTGTATGTGTAATTTGATTAAATAAAGTTTTCCATTTTTGAAACGTGCAACAGGAGCATGACCGAGAGAAGTTCGGGGGCTGTGTCTCTGTTTCAGCAGCATGACTTTGCAAACAATGAAGAGAGAACGTCCTGTAGGAGACTCTTGAGGGTTAATATACAGGAAAAATTCTGACTGGTTGAAGAATTTCACTAATCAGCACCATCTCCTGGTGTTAATCAGAACAGTTGTCGATCAGGTAGAATTCAGATCACATGACTAAGTATTCAATGATGTCTGCTTATATAATAGGACTCTTGTGCATCTCTCTTAAAAAAAAAAAACTGCACACAGTGATGGATCAGCAAACGCAGATTCTCTCTTTGGATTGAATGGACAATGTTTGTGGGAGTTGTTCAGTGTTGAACTCGAATACACGCACATGCGCATTTAATTCTATTGCACTATTTAGTCGTTCCACAAGGTGGCAACAGTGACCCAGGGCCGTTGATTCTCAATGTACTTGAAGAATAAATGGAAACGAGTGCAGGTTAGAAACAACCTGTATTTATAACAATTCTATCCTAAGATGGTAAGGATTTGTATGTGGGTGCTAATCGTCGGAGGAGATTGCCCAATCATTCTTTGTTGTCCTTCAGACCAGAAGACATGCTTAACTGCTCTGTACTGACTCTTGTAGGCCAGGAGGGGTAGTGCAAGTTGTAATGCGCATGCGTCGCCGCGTAAGTGTAACAAAAAGAAAAATATATACCAGAGCCTTTAGGGCTAAACGAGTGCATCCAAAACGGATGCAGCCAGTGTGTGTGTGTGTGTGTATTAAAAACAATCCCAGTTATGCCTTTAAACATGAATGTGTTTTATTCATTCCACCACCACATTTCCTTTACACAGAAATCGCATAAATATTTGAATACAAATTTAGCATATGACCGTGCATCATTACTATATATCCAATCTATAAATCGCAACACGCACATGCCCATCAACATGAACACACTGCTCATGTCAATCATAAGAAGTAAAAAAAAAAAGTTATGAATGCCTTGAGAATGCCCTGTGTAACAAACTGTGTCCATAGATAGCACAGTTAGCCTAGCTGTGTGTAATCTCTTACAGATGTTCTACACAACTGTGCTGTCGTTAAAGCTTTAACCTTTATTACAAACACTTTTTTTTAAAAAAACTCGAGAGAACATCGATTCAAGCCAATATGTGGAATAAATGTTCAGGACAGACTTCAAACTTTACATTAAAAGTCACATATTTATACTGTTAATGAGTCACTAATCAATGACTGCTGAGTAGCAGGTAAAGATCATACATATTGTAATAGAGATATATATATATATATATATATATATCTCAGCTGAATTACTGCAAAAATCCAAAGTTGTTTTTTAAACTAGAATTTACTATTTATTGTTCAATCCTGTAAAAAAAACAAACACAAAACAATGTCAGTGAAGATGAATGATTAAATTAGCTAATGATCATATATACAAAATATTACAATATTGTAATTTTTCTTGCATATAAAATAATGCCTTCATTAGCTTGATTGTTATTACATTAATTAGCCATTAGTGTGGGTCATTATGGAAATCCTGCCTTGTCCTGCTCTTTAGTTTAATAACAGGTTGTTGGGTAAAAGGCTTAATGGAGAATTGCTTAATAAGTAACAGTATAATAAATTCTACATGTGACATTTCAGTGTAAGTATGAACAGAGGAAAAGATGCTGCTCCATTAATCCATAAAGCTTGGCTAATTAAACATTCTGCTTTACAGTACAAGTTCCTAAACCTGGTCCTGCACGTTTTAGTGTCCCTTCTCCCGGCACACCCACTTCAACCCAGAAAAGGCTGTTAATTAGCGGACTAGTTAGATGAGTAATGTTTAAAAGGTTCATATCAGTGTAATACATTATTACAAAAGCAGAATGGAGCTAGGGTTGGGAAGTAACAGAAGTAGTGATGACATTTAACTCCTTAGTAAATCTCAGAAGAATCAGGAGTCAGGCGAATGTCATTAGAATCTGCCCCTGCGTGTGAGGGCGGGGCTGGGTGGGGGAGAGGGTTGGCGTGAGCGCAGTATACGAGAGTACGGTGTCGTGATGTCTGCCTTCACTCTCGTTTTATTGGTACGTGACGGCGTGAAGAGCCGCAGGAACGCTCGCTTGCCTGGGGGTTGGTTCTCGACCATCGCCACAGCGACTCCACAGCCCCGCCTACTGCAGGGGCTAGGGGTCACAGGGGTAGTGGTGGTGAAAGGTCGCTTAAAATCTGCCAGCGTCTCATCCTTACGATGGAGCTGAGCTTTAAGGAGCTGCAGGGTCGAGTGAAGTTCCATCAGCATCTGATCCTGCAGAACATGCACACACAAGCAGAGTGAGTACAGTGTGTGCATGTGTGTCTGTTGATCTGTACCGGTTTGATGAATGATATGTTGGTGGAGTTAAGGGCGGTGCCACAAGTGTGTGTATAATAATACCTGTTTGAGGAGTGTTGAGTCAGCGGTGTTCAGGGCTGAGCGGAGTTTCTCTCCATCAGTAAAATGACAGCACGCTCGCTCTCCAGACTGCAGCTTCAACACCAGTGTGTGCAGATCAGCACGCAACTGCCTCAAAGTCTACACACACACACACACACACACACACACAGGGGGTTAGTGTGTTCAGTAATTAATTTTGTTCACTATATAAACATTGTGGTCTGGTCATACACTCCATTCACTATATAGAGCACATTACTTCTTTAGGCTGTGCATTATGGGTAGTCTGATCGGGTACAAACCCTCACCGGACACTAACCATCACTGTTGATGTTCTAAACTGTTTGATGGGTTCGATCATCATCATCATCATCATTATGAAAACACTACATGCTCAAATACGTGCACTATATAAAAAGACACACCTTCTGTCCCTCAAGGAGTTTGCGCTCTGAAGTCACAGTCAGGCTTGAGGCTCCTGGATGGTCCTGAAAACGCTTCAGCTCTGAGGAAGGTAAGACAGAAAGGTGAGACATAGATGCAAGATGTAGATGTTGTGGTGATGAATGTCTTCCTGTAGCACCGTCTTAGGCATCTTACATTACAGACATTGCAGTTTATTGCTCGGGAAACAGCTACAGTCCTCATGCCTCCCTGCAGCAGGTCTATGGCATGTTCACACAGGTGAGTAGGAACCAGTAGAAGGTCAGTAGAAAGGTCTCTTTAGTGTCCCAAGTTATTGTAACCTCACTTGCCTACTGCCTGTAAACTGTCCATGTCTTAAGGTCTGTCCTACAGGTGCATGTGCAATAATAGTTTATAATTCATTGACAAAGTAAAGTGTAAAGCGCTTTGGAACCACTAAGGTTAAAAAAACGCACTATATAAGTGCAGACTATTTACCAGTCACTGAACAAGCATGAAAAACATTGTTTAAACCCTTTATTATAAAGACCTGTAAAGCTTATTTGGATTTTACAATATGGTATTTAAAATACAGTCTCCTGAAAAAGGGACTTTTCTTTTTTTGCTTAGTACGAGTATGTATATTTTATCTTACCGAGTGTTTTGAGTGTAAGTTCGGTTTGTTTGAGGTCAAGCTCAGCTCTGCACTGCTCCAGGTGAGCTTTAACTTGTGCTAATTCGGCGTTAGTGTGTTCTAACTCCGCGAGTTCGTTCTGGCTGCTGCGTTTGTGTGATGAAGCTATGCGCCGAGATCGCCGGGGTCCATCACACTCCACCAGAGAAGGAAAAATAGGAGCTGCGCTTTCTTCCTCCTTTTCTCTCAGGGCTGCACTGAGCTCTTCGATCTGTTGGTCTCGCTCCTGAAACACAGGGGTTTTTTTTAAGCACATTTTATTCGTCACCGATTCTTCTAGAGAACCCAGATATTAATAGTACACTACATACTGAGTGTCCCAGAACACTACTGCACTGACAGTACACATTTTCAGAAGTAGCCACAGGGTCATTTTATTTAACAGGATATATAGTGAGAATATGGTCATGGGTGATAGAAACAGTGTGTAATGTAGTGGTGAGGTTTGTAGGACAGTGCCGAGGTCAGCAGTTCGATGTTGAGGTTAGTACCGCAGCGTTGAAGTCAATAGCGTGGCTTTGAAATCCGTAACATGTCTCACCTCCAACTGCTGACTGTAATACTTCTTTAAACTGCTCTTCAGGTTGGTAATTTTGTTCTCGCACCGATTCTCCAGCAGTTCTCGCTCACGCTCCATCGTCTCACTGCAGTCGGACAAAAATGTTTCATGCATCATCGTACGTTCACAGTTACAAACACCTCTATTCTACACTGTGTGTCGCTCCCTGTAAACCAAAACTCACTAATGTACTTTTCCTTCAACATCAATACCCCACCTCTATTCATCTGTCGGTCTATCCATCCATCCACTATTGACTATTTAACATTGTTAAATCCAGGTTCAATTTTGAACGGGTGTCAAGATGTGCAACTCGTGTTGCAGTGTACATTACTGGTCCAAAGTTTAGACACACGTTTTATGCCCCCACACAACTTTTTAGAATAATAATAAATTCATCAAAACTCTGGAGTAACACAAATGGAACTATGGGAATTATGTTGCGATAATAAAATCCAAAATAAATCTAAATAATTTAATATTTAAGCATTTTCAAAGTAAACACCCATTTTGCCTAGACTTTCCAGAAATGTATTCTTGGCATTTTCTCAACCAATTTCTTGAGTAATTTCCCTGAGATGCTTTTGAAACAGTATTAAAGGAGTCCCCACCTATGCTGGACACTTATTGGCTGCTTTTCGGAATATATTGCTATACGTCATGCATTTAAAAAAAATATATAGGTTGGCATAATTATATTTGTCTACAACACCGATTTCAAACATTTAATCATACACCTTCAGATCAAAAGGTTTTTAAGATCATGAGAAACATTACAGTCAAGTGTCTCCAAACTTTGGACCAGTAGTGTATGCGCGTTTCTGTTACCTGAAGTCGAACTGCATGCGGTTGATGACCTCCATCATCTCCGTACACACCTGCTCTCTGATCTTCAGCTCCAGCTCGTCTTTCTCCTCCCGCTGACGGAGGACCTCTCGTTTTAGGACGTTAATCGCCTTCAACAGAGCCTACACGCAAACCATAAATGTCATTTGTGAGACTAAAGAGGAATTCCGGCATACTAATAATATTTGTTGGTAGTATGTACATTTACATTTATTCACTTAGCAGACGCTTTTATCCAAAGCGACTTACAAATGAAGATTTGTAGTATGTAGAATTGTGTCCATCAGTGCTTTGTCTGGATTCCCCATTTAGTAAAAAATGTTTTGCATTTATAAATCAGTTGTTTTTCACCTCAACACCCAGCCTACAATCACTAGGAATTCTCAACCACACAGTAATGTGTGATGTACAAATGACTATCCATCCATCCATCCTCTACCGCTTTTACTCCTTTATCAGGGTCACGGGGAACCTGGAGCCTATCCCAGGAGGCATCGGGCACAAGGCGGGATACACCCTGGACAGGTGCCAGTCCATCGCAGTGTACAAATGACTAGCTAATGAAAATGCAAGAGGCGGGATACGTCATACCTAGTCTAATGAGGTGTAGTGGTGCATGATGACTGGGCGCATTTCCCCACATTTCACACTGCACATGCCTGTGTCCCTGAGAGGAGAAGTCTACAGAAAAGATATCACTGTGGACATCAGTAACAGTCACTCACCTCAGGCTGGAAAATGCTGACATCCTCCTCCTCGTCACTGTTCTCCTCCTCGTCCTCCTCCATCAGGGTGTGGTCTGCGTGATCGCGCAGCAAGGAGAGGATGTAGGCCACTCGGCTCTTAGAGGCAGGACCATGGACCAGCTAGGACGTCAACAAATGATCACCAAATGAGTGTGAGAGTGTGTGTGTGTGTTATGTGGGTTAGGGCTGCTTGATTATAGCAAAAATCAATCACGATTGTTAAACATGATTACTCATTGACTTTGGAAACATCATGCATTTAATGAACTTCGGAAAAAAAAAAAAAAAAAAAAAAAAAATTATATATATATATATATATAGAGAGTATTTTTAACAGTGGGTTAACTGAAAAAAAATGTAAAACAAAATTAAATAAATTTGTTTAATTAAATAAATTAAAGGAAATTAGCTTTCCAGTGATACCAAACGTTATTTCTTTTTGTTCCACATCGGACACCTTGAAAGCAAATTGCTTCGAAACATCTGAAATGGTTTAACCTCTTGTCGAACAAAGGCTTGCTTTCAGTGCGGCACAATAAGCGTCTTATCTTAATTAATTAATTAATTAATTAATTAATTAATTAATCTTGATTTTGTTTTCATAATCGAAATCGAAAAGCCGATTAATCGCACAGCCCTAACCTGTGTGGCGATGACCGAGCACTTGAAGCCGTGCAGGGCACATACTTGTGTATGTGTTTTACCTGTGTGGCGATAGCAGAGAACTTGAGGGCGTGCAGTGTCTCGTCGTAACTGGAACTGCAGGAATTAACGTTGACCATCATGCAGGCACGGCCTTGTCCTGAGAAGAAACTCTGCAGCACTCGGGTTAGTTTACTTTCTCGGAAGGGAACGACCTGCGCCGGGCGCTGCCTACGACACACAGGCAACGTACTAATCACTCGGCATCGACACACTAACCGATCAAGGGGGCTAACACACTAAGCGCTCGTGATGAGTAACACACTGATCTCACTGGGAGATCAGTGTCAAATGCATGTTGTGTAGTGCGTACACTCACCTGTACGTCTGGTTGTGTCTCATCGCACTTATGCAGCGTCCCAGTGTGAGCAAGGAAGTGTTGATGATGTTCGCCTCCTTCATCCGCTCTCCGTTCTGCTGATCTTTACAGCGCTCCGAGCCAGCCAGGTCACACATACACAACCTGAAAACACACACACACACACACACACTTCTATTAATATCTTTGCATACTAATAAACAAAATTATTTCAGTTGACTACTGTGTCACTGGAAGTGTAACATTGCATACTTAACCTCAGAATTTATTTCTTTCAAATATTTAGGAAGTTTTACAAGTTTTAATTTTTAGGAAATATTCAGGGTTCGGCTCTGAACATAGTGTGGTTCATTCTGAAATTCTCTCAGAGCCAGTGACCGATTTCTATGCGTGTGTGAATAAATGGTAAATGGCGCACTTATATAGCGCTTTTATCCAAAGCACTTTACACTGTGCGTCTCATTCACCCATTCACTCACACACACACACACACCAATGGTAGCAGAGCTGCCATGCAAGGTGCTAGCTTGCCATCAGGGGCAACTTAGGGTTCAGTGTCTTGCCCAACGACACTTCGGCATGTGTCAGCCGGGCCGGGAATCGAACCGCCCTACGATTAGTGGACAACCCGCTCTAACGACTGAGCCACAGCCGCCCTATCATAAATAAAATGTTAAGTGGTGTAACTCACTCGCTGATGCGTGTGGCGACCCCCTCCGGCTGGATATGCAGCACTCTCACAGTAAACACACTGTGACTGAAACACACAAACACAAATCAGTTACACACTTGTATAAAGAGCAGCGATGTTCGTGCCTATCCAGTGAACGTTGTTCTTTTATGTGTTTGGAAAAAAATGTAATAAAAAGATTTTGAATTTGTTTTTTTAAATAAATGTAACTCATTATAAATAATAAATCAGTTTGAAGTTTGTTGAGTCTCTTCGTCTGCATCACACGTCATAATTTATCCTTAAAGCAAGTCGGTCGAAAAAATTTTTTTGGTTAAAAATGAACAAGTATATATATAAAAAAAAAAATATGCATCCAAAACTGCCTCCTTATCTTTCCCCGATTCATAACTAGAAGCTTAAAATAAATGAGCTGTCGGGTCAATGTCAGAGGAGGCCGTTTATGACATCGTTGGTCTTTGCGTCATTACGTCACGTCGGTAAACAGAAAGAGGACCCGGCTACTATGATCGCATGTGTGGGTGCTGAAGATGGTGGAGCTTCTTCTTAAGTTAAAACAGTTGATTAGAATTTAAACTTGTCATCTAAAAAAAAAAGAAAAAGAAAAAGAAAAAAAAAAAAGATTCACCTGCGGCTGGAGTTGTGGTTGAGGTGCGTGCTGGCAAAGCTCTGGTTATTCCGCCCTACAGTGAGCACTCGCCATGCCTCATCAGCACTGCGCACGTTCACCCAAGTCAGATCTGCACACAACACAACACACTTACACACCTCTGTTCAACACAACACTTTACAGAAACACAAGCCTGTTCAACACAAGACCCCCTGCTCCCCATATCCCTAGTGGACATGGCCAGGTCACATGGGCTGCTTTTGCTGCATTCGGGAACCTGATTGTCTCAAAGACGTTCAGCTGTTTCTTAAAAAGAAAAAAAATGTCACGCATTATAAATCACAGCAAAGTGAAAACCCTGTCCTGTAGTAGTTTATTCCGTAGAGCCCTGTGTGTGAAAGATTATAATGCAGATACTGCACGCATATGTGTGTGTATACCTTTGACATAGACGTTGCCGTGCTTGTCGTCGCTCAGTCTCAGTGTATTCCTCTTCTGTGTGTGCAGAGATGTGGGTGGCTCCAGCAGATCATACACAAACTCGTTGTAAATCTCGTAAAATGAAACCCAGATGCCATACTGCAGCGTTTTATCCACGGCGACATCGCAGAGACCCACTCCGTGTAGGTCAACACACACACCGTCCGAGTCTGCAATACAACAGTACATGGTTAGGATACACACATATACAAGGACAAATTGCAGCTTACGAATATAAAAAAATCTGATGACCAATTTCCCCTTTAGCACCTGTTTACCATATGTCTCTCTTCCACAGGACAGTGCAGTTCAGTACCTTTTTTGAATCGTGATCTTGCCACATGAAGGCAAGAGCTTCTATAGATATTGTGGCGTGAAGACTAGGCAATTAAAACAAAACGCAAAACTTATTTTACATTAAATTGGGCATGGCTCCACTGTGTTTTCCTTCCACTATTGAGTAGTGTGTTTGCTTTAACGCAAATGAGTGACCCAAACAAAACCAAGGGTGCCATTAATTTAGTTAATAGTTATTACACAATAACACATGAATCTAAAAAGGACAGTGTCTAGCATGCAGTGCAACATGTTCTGCCCTGTGCAGGCAGCATTAATAGTGAACAGGAAGTGATTTGTATCTAAACATTTTACATCATAAGATCAGAACAGAGCGGTGTGTAGATCCACGTAGCTGTTGGACCTCTCACCTTCCAGTCGTGTGATGGCTGAGAGTCCACTGATCCCACTGTCCAAACTAACACTTGCATTTAAACCCCCACGTTTCCTACACACCTCCTCCTGTAACACACAAATCACAGTACTACACTCACTTTTCACTTAAACCCAAGATAAGTGAAAGCACACACACACTACTGTAACTAAGGAGAGAAAAGAAACACACAGTTAATTTGTCTGGTTTAAAGCAGTTGGTGATCTGTGGGGGTGTTAGCCCAGATGTGGGCATGTACCTCACGCAGCAAAGCGTGGAGTCGGTCCTCCTCGGTGCGGACTTCTGCATTGCTGAGTCGGCGGACTTCCTGCTTGAGAACGGGCTTCAGGTCGGCATGGGGGTAAAGCTGTCCTGCCAGTGCAGTGAACACTGAGACTAAAGCTCGGGGGAGGAGACCGGCTTCACCTGCCGAGCCTGAACAGGGACACACAGGACACAGACACACTAACACACTGTTGTCCTCACCAATCATCATGTCTACAGTACAGTGGTAATGTTCATTTCATGCAATCAGTGTGACTAGATTTGTGTGTGCGTGCGAGTGTTACCCTGAATGGTGAAAGTCTTGCCCGAGTTGGTCACTCCGTATGTGTAAAGAAGTCTATTCTCGCCATGAAGGACATCTCGCACCATCTCCTTCATCACCTGATCATACACTTCTTGCTGAGATGCTGATTCCCTGAAAATCTACACACACACCCACACACGCCACTGAACACAGTGCAGTATTGTAAGAACTCATCAGCAGTGTGCATGTCTATGAACAGATTACTATATACACTATAGAGTACTATATCTTCCAAAATATATCAAATCAATGTACACAGAGCTGATGAGGATGAAGCCATTAGTAAAGTGGAATAAATGCAGTAAACACATCATATACCACGACACAGCAGCCATAAGACACACTGATTAAACAGATTGTGTGTGTGTGTGTGTTTGCGTATACCCGTGTGAAGGTGAACTTGTGTACACTTTGAGACACTCCTCTCTCTGCACTCTTCATGCTGTGCGAGTCTTTAGGGGCCTTCAGGAGGAGTGTGTCTTCACTCTGCACACACACAGAGCCCTGTGCACGCACACACACACCATGTTAAAAACATTACAATGATTCCAACACAATACAATCACACCTATCCATAAATACAGTAAAGTTTCACACAGTTTATTACTGTTACTGCACGCATTGTACAGAATAATATAATATAAAATGTTTATGTGAGGTTGACAAAGTGACCTGATCTTCTCCACGCTGTCTCTCTGCATCTGTAAGAGGACGGACACGCAAAAACACCTGCAGCTTTTCCTCATCCCGCTCACCTCTGTTCACCTGCGTGCACACACACACACACACTGTATTACACTCAGGCGCTTGGGCAGGCACTTCCGCAAAAGGGACGGTACAGCAAATCAGGAGCTACACTTGATTCCTCTTGTTTAATCAGTTTATCTTTGCATGGTGTGGCTCTTGTGTGGTTGGAATAAAAACCTGCAGCCATACCAGGCCTTTGTGGGTATTCCAGGCAAGTTCAATCCCTTATGCTGTAAGGGGTGTTGTGGGAGCAGGAGCAAAATGAAGTCAGCCCATAATGACTCATATAGAGCAATGTGCGTGTGCAAGTCTGACCTGCTGCTTGTGTGTTTCTGCAGGACCGATGACTGAAAGGTCTGTAATCTGAGCCTGGAGGCGTCTGGCATGTGTGTGACTGCCAAGATCAGCCGCGGTTGACTCCAACACACACTCCTCCTCATCTGAGGCATACATTGGCATACTCATCTCGCACACACCTGCAAACACACAATAATAACAACAGCTATTTGCATTACACTAATCTTATGTAACCTAACACACAGCTAATTAAATCGAGAGAGAGAGAATCTTTAGCTATGACCACAGGCAGTTACAGTATTTCCAAAGCATCATATAAAAGAGAAGAACTGTTATCTAGAAATACATAGTTATATCAGTGAGATCAAGAAACTATATAATAATAATATTATTAATAACAACAATTATAGCCTAGAACAAATACATAAATTTATTCTTTTCCAATCACAGCAGATCCCCAAGTGTTTCATTGCTCATCTAGAACAGCAACTTGCCAACGAGTGCAATTCTTTATCTATTAAAGAATGACACATGATACTAGATTTAATGTTGTGGAACACAAACAAATTAGTCTGTTATCACTTAACAAGCACTACAGCAACCTACAGACCCCTTCTACAGCAACCTACAGACCTCTTCTACAGCAACCTACAGACCCCTTCTACAGTGGTGTGAAAAAGTGTTTGCCCCCTTCCTCATTTCCTGTTCCTTTGCATGTTTGTCACACCCAAGTGTTTCGGAACATCAAACCAATTTAAACAATAGTCAAGGACAACACAAGTAAACACAAAATGCAATTTGTAAATGAAGGTGTTTATTATTAAAGGTGAAAAAAAATCCAAACCATCATGGCCC
>JAFFST010045150.1:78445-96586 GCA_022414735.1 Noturus placidus
GAGTTGGAGTCTTAATAGCATTCAAAACAGTGGTACTATGAATGCAGACTTTAATACATTGAAACAGACACCATTAGCATCACACACACACATTCATATATATATATATATATATTTGGTTGCCCACGTATTTATATTTTTTCCTACATTCGGTTGAATGTCCAGGGAATAAAATAAAATATCAGATGCCATGAGTGAACCATCTGCCATCATTTACACATTTGAATGGCCATGTAATATGAAGCGATGCGATAACATGAAATTACAAATGACCTTATATGGTCATGGGCATTGTTTCGACATTGTAATCCTGATAGTATTCCCATTTTTTACAAAATGTTCCTTTTACTTTGTTTGTTAACGGATTAGTTACTGATTTAAAAAAAAAATCTTGATTACGTAATGCTGTCACATGTATTCTGTTACTCCCCAAGCCTAGTACGGAGTCAGCTATTCATATTGGATCAGGTGAGAAGGATTTCTTTAACTGAAGGAAAGCAGTATAGAAGATGGATGGATGGAAGAATTATTATTATTATTATTATTATTATATCATCATTATTATTTTATAGGCGTGTCCAATTGTGTTGAGTCACAAAGGTTCATTGTCATTGTGAGTGATTGACACTGCTGCTGGTGTTCATTATAACTGCAGTACTGAATTTCACACTGGGCCTTCATCCTCTCTCTCTCTCTCTCTCTCTCTCACACACACACTGAACAGGATGCAGCGAGTTCTGAATAAGAGGATAAAATGAGGGAGATTCTAAAATTAGAGATAAAATTCTAAAGTGGACTTGCTCACAAACACCTGTATAATGAGACACAGTCGGAGCTGTGTTTAGTGAAAATCATTAAACACAACACGAGCACAGCAATAGTGAAAGATGGTTTGGGTTTTATAATATTTATACAACCAGCAATAGTTAATGTAGCCATCATGTGCCGAGGTGTTGGGGGTGAAAATGAATCCTGTGTAAATGAACCACATGTAAAATTACATATAAATGAATCATATATAAATCTTGCTTGGGGGGGTACTGGGGTTAAAAGTTTGATTCTGTATGGATTTATGAAAATGAATCATATGTAATTAAATCACATGTACATGAATCATAAGTAAATTAATCAAATGTAAACTTTCCTGGGTGGGTGGGATGGGAGGGGCTGTTATCGGGGCAAAAAATGTTGATTCTGTATTGATTGTACTCTGAAAAGTGTATGAGAATCAATAAAAATTAAATAGTGAAAGATGGTCATCTCTGAGTGTTTCATTTACAATCCTAAGTGGTAGCAGTGTTTATTTCACAACCCTGAAAGGAAGTAGTGTGAACCCTGAATGGGAGCTTATTTCCCAAACACGAGTGGGAGTAGTGTTGAATTCACAGCCCAGATTGAATGTAGTGTTTATTTCACAACACTAGTTATAGAGTAGTAGTGGGGGCAGACGTGTTTATTAGCTGCTAATTATTAGTTAATAGTCATGTCTTTCCCCTGCAACTGTCTCTATCGGTCTATCCATCTCCATGTGTGTCTGTAGAACATCATATTTGTTCCCTGCATTAGTCTACTAGAAAGCGCACATGATCCTGCAGCGTAAGGAGCAGGAAGATGTTTGGAACACGGCCGGTGATGCGTGTGTGGAATGACAGCACTTCAGTGCGACATTAGTGTATGATGACAGTGCGAGTGGTGTTTAATATACCAGTGCATCGTTACTCTCATATTCACTGCTCTCTCCTCAGCTTTAATGATGTCGGAGTGGAAACACTTCGGCTCAGAAAACCATCCGGAGGGTCAGACGACAACACACACACACTCTTAAACCATCTCCAAGTAGGAAAGTCTGAGTCATTAAGGCTGATGTCTGAAATGTCTCATCATAATCAGTCCCCTGTGGGAGTGACCACACACCTGCACTGTGTAGGCCCTGTCTTCAAACTCCACTGTGCATTGTGGGTATTTCATTTCTCTAGGTTTTCTAACAGTCACAAGCCTGATGATTCTTTCAATTGCTTAGTCAATACGTTTAATACACTGAAGTGAGTGTAATGTCTCTGATTGGTTCGCACCTGTGGTACACACTTTACATTTTGTAAATGATAAGCTTTACAATATGTAATGACATGTAAACAAAAGGTTCATGCGTATGATGAAGGTCCTTTTCTTCATGTTGGTAAAAAAAAAAAAAAAAAAAAAAAACACAACCCGGTTTGTAACGTTGTTTTAAAAGGAACATGAAGACAGAACCCAACTTCTGACATGTTTCAGAGTTTATTTCTGGCCTTTTCTTGTTTATGGACGAATGATTTAGATATTCATTTAAAAAAAGATCAAGTTGTGTTATAAGTTTGCTCACTGAACATCACTGTCTACTAAAAAGTGGTCGCAACATAGTGCACTATGTGGTGAACAGGGTGTAGTTTCCAGTCACAATTTCTCAGTGTCGGTCAGCGAGATACTTGCGAAGGTCACTTAAAATGAACAGAAATTGAAACAGTTAAACAATATCGATAACGTTTTTCAGCCAGCATTGTGTCTTGCTCCGTCTCTGTTGTGTAAAAATAGCAGCTCGACAAGCTTAAGTTGTTATGTAGCATGTGGGTGCAATGGCTTTCACCGCACTGTACACTAATGAGACCTCACGGCCGTGGAGCTTTGGGAGGAGCGTCACTATCTGCATTAACAGCATGTCAACGGAGGATGAGACTTTCAGAAGGCTCTGCTACATTCCTGTTAGCTGTATAAAAATAGCTAATCCTCCCTCCAGTGGCACATGATCAACCTGCTCAAGCTCAGAAGGAAGCTAACAAGACAAATAAGAAGTGATAAGAAGTGCTAACTTCTAACAACCATGAGAGGAAGCTGCTATTCTCAGAAAACAGTGAGCGGGTCGAGCAGGATGCGGGTTCAGAGCCCTTCTCCGTCCCGCTGCAGAGCTTCTTCGTCCTCCTCTGTGGCCCGTGGACGTGCCGGCCTCCAGGGAGGTGCCGTGGAGATCGGCACAGAGCTTCATCAGCATCATGCAAACGAGAAGGAGCAGATGCAGCTGCTTAACGCGCGGTTCGCTGGCTACATTGAGAAGGTTCAGGCTCTGGAACAGAGGAATGCGGCGCTCAGGGAGGAGCTCCAGAACCTGCAGAGCCTATACAAGACAGGACCGGGGGGACTGGGTGAGGAGTACGAGGCCAAGTTTAAGGAAATGAAGGACCTGATCGCAGCACTGACGGCTGAGAAAGGAGTGGCTGATATAGAGAGGGGATATGTGGAGGAGGAAGTGGAGCTTTGGACCATGAAGCTGGAGGAAGAGCTTGCACTTAAAGGTGACTCCAAACACTGACTAGATTTAGCAGGGTGAAATTATATCAGTAACAACTTGAAATCATCAGAAGACAGTATTTCAGTGTACTGCACACTGCAGATAGAATCTCAAGCTGCATAAATCTTGTGTTGATTTGAATTCTTGTTAAAATAATTATGTAATGAATGTAAGGAGCATCACAAAGCATCATCTGTCAGCTCTCATTTAGTGTAGAAACACTAACCAAGGTCATGATTTACAAAATGTAGCACAAATAAAAAAAAAAATAAAAAAATAACGAAAAACTAGCTGAAGATAAATGTGTTGTTTGGTTCACAGAGGAGGCAGAGATGATCCTGCGTGAGTTCCGTGAGGACGTGGACAACGCCACGCTTCAGAAGTCTGACCTGGAGAGACGTGTGGAGCAGCTGGTGGCTGAGATCGAGTTCCTGAAGAAGCTACACAGTGAGGAAGTGGCCGAGCTAATGAAGCAGATCGAGGAGTCAAAGGTGACGGTGGAGCTCGACTCGGATCGGCCCGATTTAGCTGCTCACCTACGCAAGACGCGTGCCGAGATCGAAGCTGTTGCTGCGCGCAACGTCCAAGAGGCGGAGAAGTGGTACAAAGGGAAATTTGACACACTGAAGGAGAGCGCCGCCAAACGTGAGACCCAGATGAGCACCATGAAGGAGGAGATCAGCACTCTGAGCAGCGAATCGTCTGACCTACAGAACCAAATCGACGCCCTCAGGGCCAAAAACGCCGCTCTGGAACAGCAGCTGGACGACATGGAGGGGTCTCACCTGGACAAGGTGTCCAACCTGGAGGCTATCATCGCTCAGCTCGAGAACCAGCTGTGTGAAACCAAGATGGAAATGGGCAAATACCTCGCTGACTACCAGGAGCTGCTTAACATCAAACTGAAGTTAGACGCCGAGATCGCCACCTACAGGAAACTTCTGGAAGGAGAAGAACAGCGACTCGGGATCTCGGTCAGCGAGAGCACAGCAGGTAGAGTCACGCTAAACCATCACTACCAAGTGTTCTTAGTAAAATGTTATTACTTTAATAACATTTGACAACATAACATTTGTCTTTGCATAACATTCTTCCTCATGGTTATTTATATGGTTAATAGTTCCAGCTTTTTACAAGGGTTCCACTTGGAATCTTTTCTGAAAAGTTCTTCTGTTGTAGAGTCAAGAACCCTTCATGGTGCTCTTTTAGTGTAGCATACACTGTTCCTTGTGATGGTGATTTGATATTGAAGTGTTCCTCTTAATGAATGTTTTACTAAAACATTGATGTTCCTCTATGCTTCAGGAACTTCTGCAACTTCAACAGCTGCGGTTGAAGAATCTGCCTAATGCACTTCATCTCACAATACGCACGCGCACACACACACACACACTGACCACCATCATTAACTTTGCCTCCTGAGATGTTCTTCACCCAAAAATCTGCTGTAACTGTCCTGAACACATCTTAATAAAGCTTGACTTGAGTGCACTACTGAGTAAGCATGTGTGGTGATTAGAGCCAAACCGGTCAAAAACAGAGTTTCTGAGTGCTGTCTATACACTCACTGTCCACTTTATTAGGAACACCTGTACATCTGCACATTCATGCAGTAATCTAATCAGCCAATCATGTGGCAACAACGCAATGCAAAAAAAAAATCATGCAGATACAGGTCAACAGCTTCAGGTAATATACACACCATACATCAGAAGGAAGAAAACGTGTGATCTCTGTGACTCTGACCGTGGCATGAATGTTGGTACCAGAATACCAGTTTGAGTATTACAGACACTGGTGACAATCTGGGATTTGGGAAAACAGCTAGATTGGTTTACGCTGCCAGGAAGGAATAGTGGCTTGTATAATCCCTCTTTACAACCATGATGAGCAGAAAAGCATCTCAGTATTGCACAAAACATTGAACCTTGCGGTGGGTGGGCTACGACAGTCCACACCAGGTTCCACTCCCATCAGCCAAGAACAGGAATCTGAGGCTATCATTGGAACAGACTCCCCCATTCTGTTAGAAAACAAATCACCTGGTCTTTTCCCAGTCTTTAAATGTGTTCTGCTTGGCTAAGACAAGTTTGATAACTGGTGGACTAGAAACACACACACACACACACACACACACACACACACACACACGTCCGAGGTTCTGTGTAGGTTTAATAGTTACTCATTTCACAAAACACCACAATGTACAAACTGGATTTGCAGAATAAAAAGCGTGTATTACTCAAACATGATGTCCTCACTTTCTTCAACGCTAAATTTTACTTAGTTTCAGCTTTTCACACAGGAAGTAGGGTTCGCACTGCGACATCACTTCCTCTTCCTCTTCTTTAGTGCTTTCCACTCACCTTCCTGAGTGGCCAAACTACCATACAGCTCCTTCACCTTCCTCTTCCTCTCCGCGTCCCTGTTACACACATGCACATGCTTCAGAACACTGCATATAACCGGAATAATGCTTACATCATGACAGACAAATTTACATCACACTTCATTTACACTCTTTGTCTCATTTGTCAATCATTATTGTATTAGTTTCATTTGGATTGTGTGTGTGTGGCATAAAGTATACAGTGTGTAATGTGCACTATATAGTGTACTCTGTAGTGCACTAACCTGCGCAGGCTGTCAGACAATTTGGTGTGAGCGAGGAAGCGCGTGTCCTTCCTGATCTCCCTCAGAGCACCTTTAAACTCTTTCTTATACTTGTGCTTCAATCGCTCTCTCTCTTTCTCCTGCTTCGTGTTCCCTCGTTTCCTCCCGTAGTCCACCCTAAATGCCATCAACACCAAAACATCACTACATTCATACAATTATGAAAATGTGTGAATATTCTTGAAATAAAACGTGTGAAAGATTCAAACACAGAGTATTAAAATGAAAACTACATCATATGCAAACTGCAGAACATTACACGCAGTTTTACAGAGCTGATGATCTGGTGTTCGTGTCTATAAACACCAGACTTTAATACTCTGTGGGCGGCTGTGGCTCAGTCGGTAGAGCGGGTTGTCCACTAATCCACTAACCGTGGGGTTGGCGGTTCGAATCCCGGCCCGGGTGATCCCATGCCGAAGTGTCCTTGGGCAAGACACTGAACCCTAAGTTGCCCCCGATGGCAAGCTAGCACCTTGCATGCAGCTCTGCTACCATTGGTGTGTGAGTGTGTCTCATTAGTAAGTCGCTTGTAAATGTAAAATGATATTTCTGTAAAGCTGCTTTGAGACAATGTACCATTGTAAAAAGCGCTGTACAAATTGATAAATTATTATTAAAAATTAATTACACAAATATAATTAATAATTAATATAAATATAAATTCCGTCCGTCAGCTACTCGGCACACACACACACACAGAGTTTAACTCACACACTCACTATAATTGCACGCACTTGCTATAATCACACACTGTATGTGCACTCACACTTCTACTACTTTGGGCTGCAGCAGTTTGAGAGGGATGGGCTTCTTCTTATCAAACACCAGTGGTGTATGCTGGGATGGTGTCTCCAGAATGACCTCCAGGATTTCCTTGTGCAGCTCCTACAAACAAGGCAAAAGCACACAACTCATTTACACACCTGCAAAAACATGTGACTGTGTTCTGTTCTGAAATGCAAGACACTGTGTTGCTCACTTGCAGGGCTGCTGGGTAATCTGTAACAGGAAGATGTTTAGCCAGGAGGATTCTGATTGGCTGGAAGATGTGCTGGTAGGCAGGAAGTTGTTGATAAAGTGCTGTGCATCTCTTTACCAGATCCAAACACACGCAGAGCACAGACAACCTGCAACACACCGAATTCAAATCAGAATCAAGGCTGTTAAGCTCTCAAAGTGCAAAGAACAAAGAGGAGGACATGCACTACATGGCCAAATGTATGTTGACGTCTGACCATCACAATCTTTCTATACAATTTTGGAGTGTGTCTATGGGAATTTGAGCTGGTTCAGTCTAAAGGGCATTGGTGAGGTTGGGCATAGATGTCAAACATTCCAATTCATCCAAAAGGTGTTCAAAAGGGTTGAGGTCAGGGTCACTGGAGTTCCTCCACATAAACATGTCAAACAATGTCTTTATGAACCTCGCTTTATGCACAGGAGAGTTGTCACTCTGGAACAGGAAAGGGGATTCCCCAAACCGCTGCCCAAAAGTTAAAAGCATACAATAGTCTAAAATACACTTGTATGCTGTAGAATTAACAACATCTTCTCACGGACTAAGGGGCCAAGCCCAAACCGAAGACCATTATTCCTTCTCCACCAAAACCAGATTCATCCATCAGACCGTCAGATAACGAAGTGCAATTAATCACTCGACAGAACACCTTTCCACTGCTCCAGTGAGTCCAGTGACTTTGCACCGCTCCAGCCGACGCTTGGCATTGCGTAGAATGATCTTAGGCTTGTGTGCAGCTGTTCAGCCATGTATACAGTTCTTGTACTGATGTTGCTTCCAGAAGCTCTTTGGAGCACTGTAGTGATTGATGCTACACAGGATCGGTGGTTTTTACATGCCACGTGCTTCAGCACTCTGAGTTTGTATGGTCTAGCGCTTGGTGGCCGAGTTGTTAGATATTTCTGTAATGCGGTCAAGACCTGAGAAACTTCTTTAGCATTTACTGGAAAATAATTGTATACATCGGAATGTTGGTCGGCCAATCAGAATTAAGAATTCAACAGCATGGTGGTTTTGGGTTGTCTATGTGTTTAATGTATGATCTGCATATATGAATTGTGTAAAAAAAAGTCTGTTTAAACTTTCATGTTTGCAGTCTTTGAGTGATGTGTTTAATAATAATTAAAAATAATATATATATATATATTTTTTTTAATTATTGTATATATATATATATATATATATATATAAATAAAAATTTGTTGGTTTAGCACGACTTTTTTTCCATCAGGGCAGGAGATTGAAAAACCCCGAGCTCTGTGTGTCTGTATGGAAATTTCACACACTAAAATAAACACTGGAGTCATCATCATGATGCATAACTGCTATCTGACAAAGGAAAAATCACAGAGGAGTGATAATTAACACACACACACACTTTACACTGTTAAAACCTTCTCAGATTACAGAATTAAACTTTTCCATAGAAACATACAGACGGAACTGATGTCATGATGGCCGTTAGAGCGATCAACCAATCAGCATCGAAGATTTGATCCTTTAAACCAAGCTCACACCTCACTGTGTAGTAAACCTGTGTATAAAACTTTATAGAGTGTGTGTTACATTTACATTGACGTTTTGGCATTTTGCAGATGCCCTTGTCCAAAGTGACTTACACTTCTCACTTATACAACTGAGCAATTTAGGGTTAAGGGTCTTGCTCAAGTACCCAGCAGTGGCAGCTTGGCAGGGATGGGATTTGAACTCACAACCTTGTGTGTGTGTGTATGTTACCTGTAGTGGTCTCTCTCCCTCTCCGTAGTAGCTGTAACTCGGTGTGCTGATGACAGCGAGATGCTTCTCCTGGTCCAGCTGTTAGCAGACTGTGGATCACACACATGCAGCAGCTTACTGCGTTTCCCCTGTGGCCTGAACGGAGGAACCACATGGTAATCTAAACACACACACACACACACACACACACACACACACACACACACAATGAAATTGAACATTTGAATTAAAACGCCATCCTCCTGGTGGAAATTAAAGCAGTGTTAACAGCATTAAAGTGTATACAGTTGTAATTGTGCGCGTTATTTGTACCGATGTGTGTATTACCTGTGCAGGTGTGTGTGGGGACGGCGAGGTGCAGGAGACCCAGCAAGTAGTTAATGAGCTCAGGTATAAAGCGCTGGGAGAGAGAAACACACTCCACCGCTATACAACACAGAATCAGACCCGCACACACACTCTCCAGAGACACGACTGCACACTGTGTGACAGAGAGACACAGACACACAATAATGAAATACTGAATAAAACCACATGAAATTAGTGTTAAATCCTCCCAGACACACACACACTACCTTAGTGAGAGCTTGGCTGATGTAGAGGAAGACTGGCGTCGTCACTGGATGACGAAAATCAGATGCAGGAAACAGCAGAGTGGCGATTTTCAGAAAGATGAGCTACACACACACACACACACACACACACACACGCGCAACTCCTCACATCACACAACTCAGACATACTATATATATTTTAAATAAATGTGTTAATATACATACCATATCCAAGCCTGGGATTGCAGCACGACCTTTGACCTCAACACTCTGCTCCATAGTGTGAGCAGCATCACCAATCAGCGACTGCATCACCTGACACGCTGCTTCAGGAAAGAGCTGAGACAGAGAATAGATCTGCCTGAGAGACAGAGAAAGAGACAGAGAAAGATATTGTTTCTATTCTGTGTAAATTAACTCCATTAACTCGGATGGATGATGATAAACACACACACACACACACACACACACACACACACACACACTTACGGGATGAGTGTGTTGATGGTGATGAGCTGTGGAGGATTTTGGGTAGCCAGTTCCCCTACATACTCCAACAGGAAACCAAATACCTTCTGTAAAATAAATACATAAAATTAATCCCCGCCCCATGATCTGATTGGATAATAAATACTCACTTTAGAGAAATTGAAAGAAAAAAAAAAAGTATTTAAATATTAAATAAATAAATTAGTGGATGAATCAGAAGAATAGCGCCAGTAATTTAACAACCAGGAACTATATTATACTGAAGAGTCTGCTGTGGGGAAGTTTCTCTTCAAGTTTTGAACTTCAATTCCCATAATACACTGCAGCAGTGTAGAGACAGCCGACAGCATTAAGGTATGAAATGGAGAATAGTAAATACTTCCGCATTCAGCAGCATTAGTTACAGTTAGCTACAGTAAGTTAACTAGCTAGTAATAAATGTGGAAACAGAATTGAAACAGCACTAAACTGAAGGGTTCACTTACTAAACTGATAATTCAGTGTGTATGAGGTCACATCAGAGGTCAAAGATCACCTGTAATTTAGCTTTGTTTCCCACAGCCAGACTGGGATGATTGCACTTCTTCGTTCTCTCCAATATGAGGTGCTGTTCATCAGCCGAGTGACCCTGCAGCATTGCCTTCAGTTCCGTGTAACACTCAGGAGCTAAGACACACACACACACACACACACACACACACACACACTCAATCTCCTTCCCTCCCAGTTTGTCTGTCCTTATCTCTTTCTATCGGTCTCTTTGTACCTGTGAAGGTGTAGGGCAGCTCTGAATGGGCTGTGTCCTGAATCTCTTTCCTCTCCTCTTCACTCAGCGTGCACTTCACTTCAGCAGTAGACTCTTCTTCTATTTCATCATCTTCCTCTCCCTCATCATCTCTGCTCTCCTCCAAATCAGAGTGATCGTCATCATCGGCCTCTTCATCACCACTACCACCATCATCATCATCACAATCATCACCACTCTCCTCCTCTTCATCATCTCCTCCTTCACCTTCCTCTTCCCCAATGTTCCACTTCCCATCCTACATGTGAGAGAAATGTGGATTAGTTGAAAAAATTTATGAATAATAATAAAAAAAAAAAAACCAAAACCACAGTAGTTTTTCGATATAGTCCTTTTATAAATCTCTCGCTTAACTGTTTCCAAACGGCTGACATTTTCATTGTTGATCTGCTGCTCAAATTGTTTGCACCGACACAAGAGCGCAAAAGGCATTTAATCACCCTCAATTTATCCCTACCATTAAAATGTTATCTGTAATGTCTTCACTTTGATGCTTCATCGTAGATCTGTGGCTTTTTTTTATTGCTAAATCTTTTCAGAATTATTTCTATATAGCTTGTGGGATCTTCACTACAACCGAAACCAAAAGTTTACATACAACTAGGCCAGACAATTTATGTTGCCATATGGTTCTTTTGGCAAGTCAGTTAAAGTACCTACTTGGTTCACATCACTGGTAAATTTAAAAGAATTGAATAGGGACAGATTAATTTGTTATAATAATTCACTATATCAGAATTCCAGTGGGGCAAAGTTTACATACACCAAGTTGACGGTCTCTTTAAACAGTCTGGAAGATTCCAGAAATTGATGGCATGCCTTTTAGAAGCTTCTGATTGGCCAGGTGTCACAAGTAGGAGTTAACTAGGAGTACACCTGTTGACTCAGTGCCTTTCTGCCCTTGAGACCATGGGGAAAATCCAAGCAACTCAGCTAAGACCTCAGTAAATAACTGTAGTCCAGTTCCTCCTTAGGAGCAATTTAAAAATAAAAAATAAAACCCCCGAAGTTTTCAAGTAATCACCGAGACCAAGACCTAGCCTGCTGGGTCAAATATTTCACTCAAAAAAAAAAAAAGGTCATCCAAGGCACACAACTGTAATGCAATTTATCGGTTATAGTGTAGCTGTGGTTGCTTCTACATTCTACAGAAGCCCTTGAGGTACATTTTGAAAACTTAATGTGGATTAGCCCACGGTGAGACATTTTCAAGTAGCGCATAATGGCAACCCAGACAGTCTCATAGTGGAAGCATTAGCAACAATAAATAAAAACGCATGAGGTGGAGATCGTTTGAAATTATTATTACAAAGGGAAATGTTTTATATACATCAGATGAAGGCTATAGATTGATTATATAGACTATAGACCACTAACTGATTTTAGGCCTTTTCTTTGAAATCACTCATTTATTTACATTTACATTTATTCATTTAGCAGATGCTTTTATCCAAAGCGACTTACAAATGAGATCACACTCACACACCAATGGGAGCAGAGCTTCCATGCAAGGTGCTAGCATGCCATTGCGGCAACTTAGGGTTCAGTGTCTTGCCCAAGGACACTTCGGCATGGGATCACCCGGGCCGGGATTCGAACCGCCAACCCTACGATTAGTGGATTAGTGGACAACCCGCTCTACTGACTGAGCCACAGCCGCCCCGGTGACTGGGGATTTATTTCCCCAGTGCATGGTGCTGTACATGTTAAATAAATTGAAACAGAAAATGTATATACAGTGAACCCTCGCTGTATCGCGGTTCACCTTTCGCGGATTTGCATCGCGCATTGTGTTCTGCATTCTGATTGGCTAAACAGTCTCTCCGCTTCTTCTCTACCTGTGTGTCAATAACGTTGCGGTTTATACACATCCGTAAAACAGCTCTCCACATTTAAGTTTGCAAATTCTCTTACAATTTCAAGTTTCTCTAAATGCCCAGAATGTCGAAAACACACACCTGCACCGCGGGCTTTAGAAGAAAAAAACCGCTGCAGCGCGGAGTCAGCGTGCAGCGGCTCAGTCAGGGTGCAGCGCGGAGTCAGCATGCAGCGGCTCAGTCAGGGTGCAGCGCGGAGTCAGCATGCAGCGGCTCAGTCAGGGTGCAGAGGCTCAGTCAGGGTGCAGCGCGGAGTCAGCATGCAGCGGCTCAGTCAGCATGCAGCGGCTCAGTCAGGGTGCAGAGGCTCAGTCAGGGTGCAGCGCGGAGTCAGCGTGCAGCGGCTCAGTCAGGACGCAGCGGCTCAGTCAGAAGAGCAGTGAAATACACGTGTGTCACTAGTTTTCCTGCTGTACTTCGTATTTTTTTTCATAATAATTTTTTATTTTCTCCCGTTCTAATCCAATGCCTCGGGTCGCGATGGGCGGGGCTGATCTCCGCAATTTGAAGCCTTCAGTTCGTATTGATGATTAAAATTATTATTTTACAGTGCAGTAGTTATTTGTAAAAAAGAAAAAAAAAAGTTTATACAGTACTTTTATTTGTTAAACAAATGCTTGGGCCTGTATAAAGGTTTTGTTCTTTGCTTTCAATGTATTATGGAGTATTTCATTGTATAATAATTGTAAAAAAATAAAGGTTTCTACTTCGCTGATTTCACCTATCGCGGGTTCTTTTTGGAACGTAACCCCCGCGAAAAACGAGGGATCACTGTACACAAAGGTACAAAAATATTTCACATTATGCCACCATCTAGAGGTGATCTTTTAGACCAGCACTAGCTTTATTCTACCTACTGGCATTCAGACACTAGCCACAATTTAGCTGCTTGAGGCGAGAGCCCATTTAAGGCAGTTTTGTGTTTGTGGAGGTTGCACCCTGAAGAAGGCATTTCTGCCAAAACGTGTGGGTCAGCAGCCCATTACTTCCCCACATGTTAATAATTCTACTATGATAATCATTTATATAAAGGCTTTTTAATCCTTTTGATTCGAAGTGTGCCTTGGATGACATTTCTTGGATTCTAATTTTTCCCCCCACCGAAGAGCGCCTTCAAACATACTCCACAGAGCTTCTGAGCATACCTTTATTTGTTGTGGAGTTTTTTTCCTTCTTGAAAAATTTAACCGTTTGGCCATAATATAGTAAATGGCGCACTTATATAGTGCTTTTATCCTAAGTGCTTTACACTGTGTCTCATTCACCCATTCTCACACACACACACACACACACACACACACACACAACACCAATGTAGCAGAGCTGCCATGCAAGGTTCAGTGTCTTGCCCAAGGACACTTCGGCATGGGATCACCCGGGCCGGGATTCGAACCACCAACCATACGATTAGTGGATCAGTGGACAACCCGCCCTTTTATAAGTATTATAAGTTCTTTATTCTAATACTTTGAGATACTGGATTTTTGATTTCCATGAGCTGTATGCATGAATATTAAAACAAAAAGAGGCTTGAAATATTTAACTTGATGTTTCATGAATCTAGGATATATGAAAGTTCCACTTATTGACTTAAATTACGAGAAAAAAAAAAAGCTTTTCCACGATATTCTAATTTTTTGAGATGCACCTGTACATTTCCTCCTCCAGTCCAAAGACACGAGGTCAGCTGACTGCATTGTCCAAATTGTCCGTAGTGTGTGAATGTGTGTGCTGTTATGTCCTTCGACGGGTTGGCACCCGGTCCAGGGTGTCCCTCGCCTTGTGCTGTGAGATTCCTGGGATAGGCTCCTTGTGTGCGTGTGTGTACCTGGTAAGACAGTGTTTTGCGGTCGTCCGTGTCGAGAATGAATCCGTCGTTGAGGTCATCAGCTGATATGTGTGCGTCTTTGGGATTTTCCTCCCCCTCCATCCTCCTCCGTCTGTCTGCCTGTACAACACACACACACACACACACACACACACACACACAGTAATGACATCAAAGGTGCTTTAAAATCCCCTCAGGCTGTGCTCTGTGTATTTCTAGTAGAAGTGTGTTCAAGTTGGCAGCATGTTTCTGAGGATCCAGCCTGTGTGTGAGGAGTCTCATGAAGTCCCATTTTGTGTCCCAGTGTGAGAGCCATGACGATCAGAACTAGGTAAAGTGTGTGTTCAGGGTTTTGTGTGTGTGCGCGCGTGTTACCTCCAGTTTCTGCAGTCTCTCTCGCTCCTCTCTGGCGATCTCCTCTGGATTTTTGAGTTTCTCGGACGGCTGAGCTTTCATCTCAAATCCCAACTCCCGCACCATCATGTCATAATCATCCAGCTACACACACACACACACACATACATATGAGCACGTAAAGACAGAACTGCAAGTCTACCCATACACTAAACCAGGGGATCCCAAACTTTTCATTAACAAACGGCATTAACATTTGAGGCCCCCCTTTTGCACAATGTCTTTAAAAAACATAAAAAATACAGACTTCTGAATATATCCCCCCTTTTTTAATTAATAATTACATCTTACATTACATTAGGAATTGATTGTGTGTGTGGGGTTGTCTCAAAAAAAAAAATTAACATACACTATCAGGAAGCAGCATGCTCAGTGATGAGTCAGTGATTGGTCAGAGAGAGTGATTGTTTTACATTAAATTACATCACCTTCGGTTTATCCTTCTCCTCCTCCCGTTCTCTGGGAGTTTTATGTGCCAGAAGGTTCTGGATGGACTTCCACTCCTGGTCCAGTTTCTCAGTCAGCTCATGTGTCTCTTCCTTCTGTGTCTGACGCTCTCGCTGCACATATGACACGCTCACCGTTACCATTACAATCATCACTAGTGCATAGCAAACTACAAACAGAAAGCATAACGGCTGACTGGAGCTTTTGCTGCTGGGCGTTCTTCACCTTATCCTGTTTGGATTTGAGGATGAGCTCCTCGAGGAGCTCCTGACGCGTTTTGAATTTTGCCTCCTCTTCTTCGCTGGTTTTCTTCCTCAGCAGCCCTCCGCCTCCGAAGTGTGACGCCGTGATTTCAGCTTTAAACAGACACACAACACAATGTTGTTATTATAGATATTAGAGAGATACACTTTTAAGTGCCTACGGTAATACCGTGTGTGTGTTCTAACCAGACAGCAGGCCATTCTCCTCAGAGTCGCTCTCGCTGTCCACTCCATCTGTAAACTTCTCCATCTCAGCCAGGGACTGTCCATAATGTGTCAATTCCTCCTCATCATTCAGATTAAACATGTCCTTCTTCACTTGATCACGCTGCACACACACACAATCAGGAGATATATTACATATACACACACGTGTGTGTGTGTGTGTGTGTGTGTGTGTATATATATATATATATATATATACACACACACACACACACACACACACACACACACACACACAAATAAACACAACAAACAGACACAATGTTCTATCATTGCTGTTTTATCTTACATTTTTTTATTCGAACCCTAACCCAGATTCTTCAGCGTAGTACACTGTTTCATGCCCTTTATTACTCTTCCCTTCTATCTCTATCCCACAGCACTTTCGAATCCTGACTGGTCAGAACAGCAGCTCTGACAGAAGTGCAGCTGCCAATCACAGGTTTATATTAACGCGCTTGTTCTAATACATTATTGTTTCTATAGTAACAAATCATTCACACAGACTTGTATAGTGAAGAATCTGTATAATCTAAGCTTAATAATAAATACATTTAAACAGTGTTGATGTTTAACAAACAAAAGTGATTAGTCACTGATCTGTTGAAGTTTTCCCGAAGAAGAAGAGGTTTATTTAACATTTTTGGAAGGAGTCTGCCGTTTCAGTGCTCTGGTATAGAAGTAACAGTATTTTCCAAAGAGGACAAAAGCTTGCGGTGGTCATGTTCATTGAGAACATGACAAGTTCATTAACTTCATGATAAAGAATAAAACAGCTGGAGACGTGCTGTTACTGGAAAACAGTCAACATTGATTTGCCAGATCACACCACCCCAGCATGGATTATACCTAACTTCTCTCTCTCTATCACCTATTAGTCGAGACCGACCTTCGGTCACTTTATGGGTCAACACTCTCAACGTATTTCATCGATGTGATCCACAAAGCATTTCGGCAGAAGTAGTGGGGTATTTATCCGGGCTTGGGACCGGCGTGTAGCTGCTGCCAGTCACATGGCTGGGTATACATACTCACACACCCATTCATACACAACGGACACACCAATCAACCTACCATGCATGTCTTTGGACAGGGGAGGAAACCGGAGTACCCGGCGGAAACCCCCGATGGACAGGGAGAACATGCAAACTCCGCACACACATGGCCCTTGCGGGACTCGAACTACGGACCCTGGAGATGTGAAGCGAACGTGCTAACCACTAAGCCAACGCCCCATACCTAAATTAAATACCTTTAATTCCAGCTCTTTTAAAGTCCCCATGAAATCAAAATTGACGTCTTGTGGTTTTTTGTATGAATGCCATAAGACGCCTTAAGGTGTTCGCCTTAAGTGTATCTATAAGATAGTGTGCTCTAAACCAATGGCAAAATTCACATTTAGAAAATACACGTATTCAAAATTTATAATCTCGCTCTTCCACCAGTACAGACCAACAATTTTGATGACATCATTCTGCACTTCAGCTTCTCATTAGATTTTCTGTCCAATCAAATGTTCTCTATAATCTGAAGTGTTCCACCCCCAAGATTATAAAAATCCATAGTACTAACTCAAGTACGGCTATTTAAAAAGGGGGAGGAGCCACTCGAAATATCCCACCCTGTCTTCCTGTTTCAGTGAAAATTCTCCAAATAATGCCATGTGGTTCGAGGCACTTCACGGGGACTTTAACCTGCCATTTCCAAGTGTAAGGTAAGTAAAAGTGACACACAAAAGTGTTAAGTGTATTGCGTGGGTACCTGTCTCTCCATAGCGAATCGCTGCAGAATTTTGTCCTCGGGTGCCATCTTGGTGTCGTACTCACCAAAACGCCGGTCGATGAACGAGTTTGCTTTGTGTTTCATTCTGAACTCCTTCAGCAGAGTGTGTTTACGCTGCACACAAAAACACAAACACAATCCCAAGGTCAGGTTTATTTGAACAATAGACATGGTCACAAAGCAGTTTTAGAGAAATCCTCATATAACTTTATATAATGAACAAGCCAGAGGACATGGTGGTGAGGAATGCCTCTCTGAAAGTGGGATTATGAGTCACCGTACACAAATCTATGCACACACATTTACATTTATTCACTTAACAGGCGCTTTTATCCAAAGCGACTTACAAATGAGAGATACAAGCAAAGAGATAGATCAAGCAGAGAACAATACAAGTAGTGCTACTATACAAGATCCATTAATTGAGTTCTAGAAGAAGCAAAGAGCGCAGAGTAGAGGTGTAACTGCTTTTTTTTTTATGAGATGATTAGGTGTTGACGGAAGAGGTGGGTCTTTAGCTGTTTCTTGAAGGTGGTGAGAGATTCTGCAGTCCGGATTGAAGTTGGAAGTTCATTCCACCACTGAGGAACAGATAGTGTGAAGGTTCTGGAAAGGGACCTTGTGCCGTGATGAACAGGAACTACTAAACGTCGGTCGCTAATCGATCGCAGATTGCGTGTGGGAACGTAAGCCTTCAGGAGAGAGTT
>JAFFST010045152.1:19323-32388 GCA_022414735.1 Noturus placidus
TGCAAGGTGCTAGCTTGCCATTGGGGGCAACTTAGGGTTCAGTGTCTTGCCCAAGGACACTTCGGCATGGGATCACCCGGGCCGGGATTCGAACCACCAACCCTACGATTAGTGGATTAGTGGACAACCCGCTCTACCGACTGAGCCACAGCCGCCCCGAAAGTGTACTCTCCTCCAGATTAACTGAAGTTTGGCCTTCATCACCACACAACAGGCCTGCACTGGAATGCTAGAGAAACTGGTTGTAACACAACTTTGCTTAAAGCTAACAGGGTCCACACACACACACACACACACACACACCTATTAAACATCCCGGAGTGTATTGGTTATTAACACACGTTAGTTAGTGCACACTTTTCTCCTTTACACACTGAAGGTAAAATACATGACAGAAGAGAATGAAGTATTTTGAGGTGAGTTGTAGAAAGTCCTCTCATATTGCACACACACACACACACACACACACACACACACACCTATTAAACATCCCGGAGTGTATGAGTTATTAACACACGTTAGTTAGTGCACACTTTTCTCCTTTACACACTGAAGGTGAAATACATGACAGAAGAGAATGAAGTATTTTGAGGCGAGTTGTAGAAAGTCCTCTCAGGGGCGTTTCTGCTGTTCTCCTCAACTTGGAAACATTGTGACACTCCCAGCCCAGCGCGTGCTCAGCGTTAAAGCACTGACTCTCTTTAAAGAATATTCAGGGTGGAGGGAGGAAGAAAAAAAACAGTTTAACGTGGTGAAAATGCACTAACCTTCCAACCGTCTGGTTGGCGAGCTGTTTCATACGATTAAACTGCTTCTTCATCTTGACGCCTTGTTGTTCAACTTTGTGTGTGTGTGTGTGTGTGAAGTCGCCTCGTCACTCAGCTCCGCTCCGCCCGCGCGCAGTCATCACGGCTAGCTTCAACCCGCTAGCTTCTCCTCTCCGCTCCTCTCCTCCCCTCCTCGCTCATTCCCCGCTGACTTTTTCCTCAAATGTGGGGCTGTTTGAGACTTAAAAGTTGTCCGCGTCGTTGTTCAGAACTACTTCACTTTTTCCGCCTTCGGCCTTCTGAGCTCAGCGTTTGAACAGCGGTGCGCGAGGAAGTAGGAAGTGTTTGTCACTTCCCTACCGCTGAAGCTTACAGCAGCAGCGCGAGACGCGTACTGATATCCGACACCGTTTCCAGTGTGTGGCCTCGTCCGCCTCTAGCACTCATTCATCCCCATACTAACATACTCAACAGTATGCTAAACGAGTACACTAGTTCACCTGCAACTGCAGTCGGTCTAGACTCTACACTGTCCAAAGTCTGAATGCTACCAAAGGGGCGTGGTTTGCTTAACAAACAAACAAACAAACAAAAAAAGAATGTCTAGTGAGGTATTGTATTCTATCATAGAACTCGACTTCAAATATTTCTCTGGCTGACTCACAAATTGCTCTCTACTTCCTATATAAGGGCAGGGTTTCTCAAACTTGTTTGGAACCAGACATGCATACCTATAAAAGAATTATCCTGGAGCATAATCTCAATTAGTATAAACTATTCATTCTTTAAAATCTGTGCAATAAAGCATTTGGCCATTTGTTAAAGCCATAGAGTTTTTATTTCTGAGTTTTCCAACAACAGAACCCATTAGATCTGACTTGGTATTATTTATAGACCTGTTTGGTTTTTTGAGCTATTGAGGCCTGGATTAAACCCATTTGTTTCAAGTTATCAGACAAACAGGCAAATAACTTTTTTTTCTCAATCATGGACACCACTTTGAGAGCCTCCGACATAGGAAGTGAAATAATAGCTGTACACTCAGTAGATCTCGAGCCAAATGGGTTTCAGTCAACCATTTTGTGGTTTTGTCTAAGCTGAGCAAATCTGAATAGCCCATGTGCCATTGTCTGAGATTTTTCTTCCTCACAATGGTACTAAAACTGCAAATACTAACAAAACCACTAAATCTGTAGTTCTGGAGAGGAGAATACTCTGCATATCTGGTATTTCCCTCAGTCGTCTTTTTCAAAGCAATAACTGGTTTCATTAGTGCAGTTAAATGCTGATAAACAGAAATGAAGAGCATGTCAAACAGCACTTCAGTTAACAGCTATACCATTTTAATTTCATCTCCATCTTCAATGATTTTTAGGCTAGACATGTAATGACAAATGAATAAATCAGTGAAATGACTGTGCAAGAAAAAAAGTTTAATCTTTGTATCATATTAGATTCATTAAAACACATCGTATTGTTAAAATGCACTCAATGTGGATGAAGTGATGACTCTACTGAACACACCAAATGCAGTCATTGAGGATGTGTTAGACCAGGAAGTTATTAACATGTCCAAGACAGTGCTACTCTAGGACAAGTGTCTGGAAGCACAGCGTTCAACCAGAGATCTTTCATCTTACCCAAAATGGTTGGTGTAGTTACAGGTTTACATTCCAACCAAACCAGAGACACGGTTGCTTCAGATGACTATTAAGCATGTCTCCTATTTGACTGGAATTAAAACCTGCAGTCACACTGACTGTTTGGGGATAAGATTTCCCCAGTGGCTAATACATCTGATTCAACTGAGGAATTATCAAAAACTTGTTGTGCAGGGTCATGGAATCCTAAGACTACTGCAGTAACATGCTCTTGCTCTACTTGCACAACATAAGTAGCTTTGCAGAAGTGGAGAGAAAAATAACAAAGAACAAGGGCTACAGTCTCTTAGGTTTCTGTTTCAGCAGAGTGTGAGATGTGAAATTGTGCTTTATCTGTGTAATTTATATGAACATTCTCATGCTCCTTTCCCACAAAGCTTTGAGATACCATTTTAGCATAGCATTTGTTTGTTTGTTTTTTTTTAGCTTTTTTTATAAGGTCATTGTCTATGTAATTAAATCTTCCAAAAAGAGCTGTAGCTTCCAGTGGCACTTCCTGATTTATAGAGTGTATTCTTTCTATCTTCAAACCTTATTCATTATGTAGGCCAGTGCTTCTCAAAGTGATGTCTGGGGATGCCCAGGGGACCATGATTATTTTTATTTATTTTATTTTGTTACAGAAGTGAATTTCACAACTTACCATTACCAAAGTTGTATTTATTACTGAGTTCTATTATTGAGTTCTTGTAGTTATTAGTCTATTTGATTGCTCATTTGAATTAAGTGTGTTTAAACCAAACATTAATAACTGAAAAACAAACTAAGGCCTATAAATAATTAAAAGAAAAGCTTGATGACTCTAAAAGATCTCCCATAATATTATTGTAAACATTTAAACAATGAGCCTAATATTTCAGTGGTTCAAAAAATTAATCTGTACTGAGGGGGCCCAGGATATTTTTACAGTTGAAGGAGGTCCATGGCTGAAAAAAAAAAGAAAAAATCTCAAGGCGACCATAAAAAATGTGGTCTGCTCCCACCTGGTGGTCAAGCTTGGTCATAATGACTTGTAATGACATAAGAAAAGATAAACACACACTTTATAACGTTGCTTTACTGTGTTATATTTGGAAAAAGCTTAGTAGTTATTAGTATTTTCAATAACATTTACAAATTTACTTAAAAATGAACATATTGTATTGGTGCTATATTTCCTAAACCTTTTGGCTATCCTGAGTTAACCAGAATATCCTTGAATGAATTGTAGTCATCAATTAATGCCAAATTGTTAGGAAAGACTAGGTGTGTACCAATACTAAAATTCATATCACTATCATGATTTATTATGATTATTGTAGTAAAATTGTAAAAGCATTATTGTGCAGATGGAATGCCATGGTATATTGTATAAATGATTATAGACACATGTCTAAGTAAGACCTATTTTTTGACAGAAAATACTGTATATCTCCCTCAACAATTTGCTCTGCAAATCTCTGTAGTAATTTAATCTGTGAAAAATAATGGGGGTCTGTGCCTTTTCAAACTGTGGAAAGAAAAATACAGTTCAAAGTTATTTCTCATTGTGCTGTGATAGACAGAGAGTTATTGGAAAGTTGAGTGACGATAACATCTCAGTGCAAATCCAATCTGCAAATATAAAAATACAGATTCAGTCATATTTTCTATTCATCAAGCATAATAAGCCGTATCTACTATGATCTGTTCAGTAAATACAGTGCAAAAAGTCAAATATTTCCAAACGCATGATCAAGAAAAAAAACCAACTGTACATCCACTAGTTTGTTTATTCAAGATTAATATATAATATGAATTGATGGTGCAACAAACTACATATCAATGTAAGATAAGTGTTAAATATTGTAATTGTATTTGAGATCTGATGATAACAAATGGTCGAAGTCTCACAAAAGTACACACAATGAAACTTCTATTATTTCAGAAATCAGAAAGCAAGATTTTTTTTGCAGGAAGGAGCACAGCATAAACACAGTGAATAACTGTTTAATAATCATGTTTGGTTATTGTGACAAGTTTTTTAAAATCAAATAATAATAATAATAATAATAATAATAATAATAATAATAATAATAATAATAATAATAAGAAGAAGAAGAAGAAGAAGAAGAAGAAGAAGAAGAAGAAGAAGAAGAAAGACAAGAAGAAGATGATGAAGAAAAATTGTGCAAGCATCTTTGATTTTTGGAAATAATTTTTACTCAAATATTGGTATTCAATCAATATTCTTGTATGCCCATATTTCTTTCAGGCATAGGTGATTAATTTATATTTTTTCTGGCAGATATACCTTCAGTTCAGTTGGTAGTAGTTTAGTTAATTTCAGCATCAGTTTAAGCTTTTCAGGCACTAATTCTTTGACACCAGTGGATCTCATTTTTAGTTTCATCATGCTGCTATGTCACATGGTGTAGTGCTGATAGTCAAAACACTTTTACAGCTGGCACATATTGCTGGTTGAATATCTGACCTAAGTGAAAGCTCTATTCATGCATCATTTTATTTCCATTGTTTTACCCATGTGACTTTTTTTTTTTTTTTTTTTACAAATGTTCGTTGAACTCTATAGCCTTGTAATTATCCAGAACTTTTGGTACAAATTAATTAGCATAAAAGTCAGTATTAGTGGTTTCTACCACATCCCACTTTGAACCTCCCTCCTTCTTCTCTCCTCCTCCTTTATTACATGTTTATCAGACCAGGATTGCCCTATTTAACTGTACTGCCAGCTCCAACCATCAACAGCCAGCATGAGTACACGCCAATCAAAAACCAACTCAGACACAGACATGTGTAACTCAGTTAGTGTGTTCGACATAGAACCAGAGGAGGACAAGACCATAATCCACCGCTTGGACAATGTGTTTCAGTCTTATATCCAGCCCTGTATAGCTGAACTGGTGGGATCGACGCTTTTCATCTTCACCGGCTGCATGTCCGTCATAGAGAATCCGCAGGACACTGGGAGTCTGCAGCCAGCTCTAGCACATGGCCTAGCACTTAGCATCGTCATAGCACTGTTTGGAGAGATCAGGTATTCACATGGGTGCAAGGAGTTGATGTTTTTCCTGGGTGAGGTCTTGCAAGATCAAGAGCTTGTTTAGTAATGAATTTAGAAATAGAATTTGCACTATTTAGTTTTTTCAGATTTATTTATGGGTTATTTGATGCGGTTTCTAGGTAATTCTAAACAAAATCAACTTACTTATTAAAACAAACAAATTTGTTGCATACATTGTTCTTAAATGATTTTTTCAGTAAATCACAGTATACTGTTAACCTGCTTGAACTTAACATTTAAAATGATGTCAGAAATTCAGCTACATGCATTGACACAAAGGTCTTCCTGCAGTGGAGGTCATTTCAACCCTGCTGTCTCTGTGTCTGTTTACCTGATTGGGGGTCTTAATGTCATCTTACTGATACCGTATATTATGGCGCAACTGTGTGGTGGACTCATTGGTGCAGGTCTGGCTAAAGTAAGTCAGATATTATTCACTGAGCTTAAATGTTGAAAATCTGTTGAAAATCCAGTGTATCTCCATGCATGGTACTTATCTTAGAACAACTCCACTTATCTGTATTTGTTCATTTCATACGTGCGCACTGCTTGACGTTATCAGGAATACAGGAAACTGAGAGGAGTTGCAAAGATTTAATAAGAAATAATCACAATGACTCAAACGTACATGTTTGTGTGTATGTATATATTACAGATGTAATATTCTCTTCTGTTCCTTAGAGTATCACACTACCACATAATTACTACAATGCATCTGGAGGTGCATTTAACACAGTCCAAGAGCGAGTTCAGATTGAGCCTGCTGTTATAGCTGAGATAGTAATGACGCTGTTCCTGACCATGTCAGTGTGTATGGGGGCAGTGAATGGCAAGACACGTACCCTACTAGCTCCATTCTGTATTGGACTGACAGTTGCGGCTGATGTCTTAGCAGGGTGAGTATGGCATTATAACACACACACACACACACACACGTTGAACTATTATTGATAATAAACCTGCAGGTGACATCAAAAACAGATTTCTGAGCTCTGTCAAATGCAATCCCCTTCTGGAATTTTTTTAATCTGGTACCTCCACGGCTCCTCTACCTGTATAGGTAGTTTCACCACAACATGCCTCCAGCTACACCTCTGTATTTCTTGTATACTATTATTTGACTATCTGATGGTTTCTTACCTAACCTAATATTATCCTACATGGTGTATTTATTATACATAAAAGAATGACATTTACAAGTCAGGGAATTAAAAGCGAGTTGTGCTTGGAGTCAGGACACAATTCAGACTCACCTTGTCGGATATTTGTTTTTGTGTCAGTTCCTCTTGGCGGCCCTGATATCTCCTCTGACCTACACATTTGTTGATAGCCCGGGCATAGTTTTCAGTGGTAGGAACATATTACTCAAAGCATAACTATGAAAGAATGAGGGATGTCATAATGTTTTATACAGCAGAGTAAACCCCTTAGAGGGAGCTGCAAAAATTTTTGCCAAAACTTACGTAGTAATTTGCTGCTAATGGACCCGAACTTAACCTCAGCTTGCATTCTTTTTAAGTGGTTTTTAGTTCTAATATTGTTTTTACTATAGTTTTACAACAATAGGAGAATTTTGCTCTAGCATTCCACATTCTGCCACATCTTACACAAATCTCTTTCATTAGACAAAATATCTACACTTATGAGTCAATATCAATTATGTACACTCTTAGAAAAAAGGTGTGGAACACTGGAAATATGGAACCCTTGAGGGTTTTTCGGTTGTCACTGTATGCAGAACCTTATAACAGCGACCCTATTTACATGTGGCCGTTTCATGCATCTTGTAACCGTATTGTATCCTTAACTAGATGCATTTAAAATTGTAGGTGAGTCAAACGAGTCTCTGGTCAGCTAGACCTGTGTTTCCATTTCCACCAACTTCCATTTTTGCTCTTATTGTTGCTCCATCCATAAAACATTATCATATTTTTTCTAACTTTTTAATGACACCAATTTCAGCATTCACAGATTAACATTCACATGTCACCTATTGGTGTTTGTTGTTGTTGTTGTTGTTGTTGTCAAAACTGGCTTGGGGAGATTTAAGAGCATTTACCCTTATATGATATAAAATGCATTTAAAATACACCTAGATGACCTCCTGAATTGTCTTGGGTTAAGTGCATCTAAGGTAATTTCATTTTTATGTGGATAATCACTATTCTGAAGCTCAAGATGCATGACATGACCAAGTTTAAATGGGGTTAAAATATTTCCCTATCACACTTTAAGGAAGCTAAGAGCCCTTAACTATACAAAGAACCCCCTGAAGAACCATTAAAATGAAGGCTTTTAATAATTAATGGAGTAAAAAAAGACTATTCAGACATTCACAAATGACTAAGTAGCTCCCTCCTGTCCAAAAAGCTGTTTCACCAATTAACTTACAATGAACTGTGACACTTCCTCATTATTTCTCACATCATCAACACACAGAGACACAGCAAGTGAGCTGTCAAGGCATAGATACAGCACCTTCACAGGACAGCTTGGAAACACTAAATCTCATGCTCAGGGCCCTTAAGTGGACGGGACCTTCAAGGGACCTGGACTAGAAAATGTGAGATAAGACAGTTCCATGCAATTATGTCCTATCCATTTAGCTTGCATTATTATTATTATTATTTAAAAAATATTTTTAATTTGACGTTTCTTGATTAAATCAATTCAGTGTTCAAATGAATTAAATACATTTTATATGAACAGAGCATTTTCACAAAGCAGCTTTACAGAAATGTTTATAAAGATCAACATTTGATTTGGTTTTACCTCAGTGTTTAAAACAATGTACATCTGATCAGAAGGTCATGAGTTTGTGAGTTCAAATCCCAAGCCCTCGAGCAATAGGAAAAAACCTGGAGCGGAATCAGACTCAAACGGAAACCCATCCTCTTCTGAGTGTGATTACATATCAATACGCTTCTACAACTGCATATATTCAAATCAAACAGTATTAAGTGCCTGGAAAGGGTGTTTAATATGATCAGATTGTGAAGAAGTCTTTATGATAACTGCAGCAGGTACAAATCTACAGTATCCAGGTGCGATTATTCACGGAAGTAAGAGTGAGTGTCTGTTTCTGGGAAGTGCAAAGCAGCAGAAGGTGAGTCACAAGTGCAGAAAGCTCTAAGCAGCATTATGAGGATAAATCAGGCAGGACCAGAGAGCGAGGGGAGTCACAGCAGTAAAGGTGTGTCAGCATCAGGCACTAATCACATTAGGAAAGTGTGTACATAGAGTTTAGGTATCATGGGAGTATGTATGATCTATTCTTGCACTGGTTTAAAAGAGTGTACTTTGTGAACAGTATATGTGGGTGGCTGTGGCTCAGTCGGTAGAACTAATCGTAAGGTTGGTGGTTCGAATCCCGGCCCGGAAGATCCCATGCCGAAGTGTCCTTGGGAAAGACACTAAGTTGCCCCCGATGGCAAGCTAGCACCTTGCATGGCAGCTCAGCTACCATCGGTATGTGAGTGTGCTCTCATTTGTAAGTTGCTTTGGATAAAAGTGTCTGCTAAATGAATAAATGTGAGTGATTGAGTAAAACCTTTGGAAAAACAAAGTTAATTTAATGTCATCATTTACAAGAGATGGGAATGGAGCTAGTTCACGCTCCTGTTCAAGCTCTGCCTCCAAAACTTTATATATGCCTATTTTGTAATAAGCATTAAGCGTCTACCTACTAACAGCAAAAGAAACTGGACATTTTTTTTTACAGTCTGATCGTGTATGATTGTGGCTTACAGTATAATTTTTTTTCTTGAAACATGTCAGACCTGGTGACAGAATGAAAATTAAAAGTACAGCAATCTTATCAGTAGAGGAGGTAATAATGTCATGATTATTTATATGAACATCCCATTTTATATACTACCGTTTTATTGCTGTATGTTTCCTATTGTTTGTCTCCAGTTTAATCCTATGCTCTGTTTACTGTGTACTCTGTTATTTTTTTTCACGATCTCTGCATGTCCGTATGGGTTTCCTTTGAGTTCACTGGTTTCCTACCATCCCATAAACCTACATGTAGGTGGATTGGCTATTATAAATTTCTCCTAGGTGTAAATGAGTGTGTCCATAATGCCCTGTGAAGGGCTGGTCTCCCATCCAGGGTGAATTTTCAACCTCACTCTCAGAGTTCCCTTGATAAGCTTAATTCCACCAAAGTCCTGACCAGGATAAAAAGCTTACTGAAGATGAATGACTGAATGTTATCTATTTACATTATTTGCGTAAATTTTACTTAAATATGTATACTTCACATTATTAGCAACCAAGTAGTAGATGGGCAGCTTTCCAGTTTCCAGTTTGTTCCACATATCAGTTGTCTCAAAGAACAAATTCTTCTCAAGATAAACTTACAGTAAAGTGTGTAGAGGCGCATTTCAACATTTGGAACTTCAGCAGCTGCACTTGCTTTAGCCAGAACAAATGCTTACAGCTGAAAGGATCCAAATCCTTAAGCACACATTAGGATCAGAGATTTATACTTTGGCTATATGCAACCATGTGCTTTATAGTTACCTAAAATCTTCTTATTCTCTTCCTGGAAAAGACACATGTTTCAATAAAGCCTTTAAATTAGCTAAATAAAATATTTTTGTTTTAATTATCAAATTTAGAATAATTGCATTTTAAAGTTTTGAAAAGAAAGCACTTTTCTATAGAGCAGTGTAAAGCCATATTGCCTACTGCTATTATTTCAAATCTCCAACAAAGAATATTAGTTGAGCTCAGGCAAATGTGAGTGAGCTCAGCTTTCTTGTTATGTGGGAATGAGCACCCCACTGCCACCTGAATAAATTCTCCCACTCACACATACATTCACTGCGTCAACTGTGTTTTTATCCTGCCAAGCTTGTATCACAAAACCTTTCATATTAATATTGGTCATGTGGTTAAACTGTCCCAAGATACACAATAACCAAATTACCCACAGCCCAATAGTGACAGCTCACACTGTCTGATTCATTGGTATGCACCCACATATCATTTTCTATTTCTTCATTTTGGCCAATACAAACTGAATTTAAATATATTGTCGGTACAGTAGCTGCAAATATTGCTTACCTCAGTGTTCTACCTGCTCTTCACTAAGTTGGCTAATGAGAACATTAGCTGATACAGAATAGATCTATACAAAAAGTGAATTTATTTGGGGGATTTTTTGCCATTCTGGGATGTACAGCACTCAGAGCAATCTAATATGATTACTGTCAGCTGTCTTTATATATCACCAATAAACAACATGAAATGGTACTGGAAATATGGAAAAGAAATCAGATCCCCTTTAGTAAAAGTGAAAACTTGAATCTGCATGTAACTATGAAGATAACTGTGACATAACATTTATGACAGCCTGTACTATGGGCTAATATAATCTAATGTGCTGTACTGAGAGTGCACATTTCTGCAATTTAGAGGAGCAGTCTCTGGAGCATGCATGAACCCAGCGCGTGCTTTCGGACCAGCAGCAGTGGCAAATTACTGGACATATCACTGGATCTACTGGGTCGGGCCCATGGCTGGTGCACTACTCACTGCTACTCTTATTAGGTAAATATGCAACTAGGAATATTAAACAGTAAAGAATATAACTCTAAAGGTCACAAATCTAAAGGTACACCCCTCACATTTTTGTAAATATTTGATGATATCTTTTCATGTGACAACACTGAAGAAATGACACTTTGCTACAATGTAATGTAGTGAGTGTACAGCTTGTGTAACTGTGTAAATTTGCTGTCCCCTCAAAATAACTCAACACACAGCCATTAATGTCTAAACCGCTGGCAACAAATGTGAGTACACCCCTAAGTAAAAATGTCCAAATTGTGCCCAAAGTGTCAATATTTTGTGTGGCCACCATTATTTTCCAGCACTGCCTAAACCCTCTTGGGCATGGAGTTCTCCAGAGCTTCACAGTTTGCCCCTGGAGTCCTCTTCCACTCCTCCATAATGACATCACGGAGCTGGTCGATGTTAGAGACCTTGTTAGAGACCCACAGATGCTCAATAGGGTTTAGGTCAGGAGACATGCTTGGCCAGTCCATCACCTTCACCCTCAGCTTCTTTAGCAAGGCAGTGGTCATCTTGGAGGTGTCTTTGGGGTTGTTATCATGCTGGAATTCTGCCCTGCGGCCCAGTCACTGAAGGGATTGGATTATGCTCTGCTTCAGTATGTCACAGTACATGTTGGCATTCATGGTTCCCTCAATGAACTGTAGCTCCCCAGTGCCGGCAGCACTCATGCAGCCCCAGACCATGACACTCCCACCACCATGCTTGACTGTAGGCAAGACACACTTGTCTTTGTACTCCTCATCTGGTTGCCACACATACGCAAAGTGTCATTTCTACAGTGTTGTCAAATGAAAAGATATAATCAAATATTTACAAAAATGTGAGGGGTGTACTCACTTTTTTGTGAGATACTGTATGTATGTATTTATATTGCATGTATGTATGTATGAATTATATTGTTTCTTCCAGGTTGATGCTGGGTGACAATAAGATTAGAGTGATACTGAAGTAACTTCACAAAGCTGGAAAAAGGTCATAGACAAAAAGTCAATGTAAAATATATGAATAGTACTGCCATTTCTGATTGTCATTTCTGAATGATTAATCATTCATTTGAATGTTGCTACTGCATAATAGTACAGTATAGGACATAATGTAGTCAATAGTATAAAATCTAATACAGTAGAATACAGTCAAGATGTATTTGTATATCTAAATACACAAAATACAGTATATGTGGAATTGTTTTCATTTATGTTGCATACGTTTTTTAATACTTTAAACATTTTCTTGAAAATAACAAATGAAAAACAAAACAGGCTGAAGACTGGCCTAAGAAGCTTATTAATTCTTTTTTCTTGTTTACCAAGTTTGAAATATGTTTACATGTTCAATCTTGTTTAAGAATCACCGACTGTATAATTCTGATGGAACTACGTTATTCTGAAATTTTATTTCTTTATAAAACCAGTAAACACTGTCACTAGCAAAGCAAGCCCAGGCAATCACCCTGTTTTAAGTAAGAATATCAAGTTTGATCCAGATATTTAGACTAAATCAGTAGATTTATTTCTCCTTCTTACTTGTTCAGTTTGTAAGAATCTTTAATTTCAAATACATGCAACTTGAATGAACTTGTTCTTGAAACTTGTGGTCACTTTTGGCCTACATAACTTTGTGCAGTGGCACTTTGTTTAGATCACTCAATGGTCTTGGACCAGTCTCAGACATTGGCTAAATTACCAAAGTTGTAAAGATTAAGCTTAACAAAATGAAAGTTGTAAAGCTTTTTAAGTAGAAACAAAATATTTATTACATTAATAAATATTTTTTTTAAATAAAAAGCATAATTTCCAAGTCTTTTATATTTAGAATTATCCTGTACCAAAATGCATTACCTTTTCAAAACAATGGTGACAAAACTTTAATAAATTTTAGCTATTGTAAAGAACATAAAATTTCCATTTTCACATTTAGGGCTTTTAGCTAACTTCATATTGAAATGCCACTTAATTAAATTTGACCCAATTTCCCTTTTCATTAGAAATGTTTAATGTATATATATATA
>JAFFST010045152.1:47752-57819 GCA_022414735.1 Noturus placidus
CTGAGCCACAGCCGCCCTACCGACTGAGCCACAGCCGCCCTACCGACTGAGCCACAGCCGCCCTACCGACTGAGCCACAGCCGCCCTACCGACTGAGCCACAGCCGCCCTATAAACCGCAAAGAGTGGCTATGTGAAATCGCTTACTGATTTCTGATTATGAGTACTGATTATTCATGAGGCCGGTTTTGTACCTTTTGTGTGTATCTTTTAACTGAGAAGGTGTTTTGCACATTAGATTATCATTAGATTATAGATTAGAATAACGGTCTTTAAGGTCCGATTCTGAAATTTAAATGATCCTTTTTAATTTACACTAGGCCTACACTCACGTTTTCAAGTAAAAGATAAAGGCACACAGGAAGTACTATCAAGTATAGTCTACAGTGACAAGGAAAAGTACAGCCTTGTACTTGTATTTCTGAGTGTAAACCCTGAGAGCTCAGCATCACGTTTCGTTAAACATATTGCTGTGTATTAATCAGTTTCAAGCTTTCTATAAGATGGATTTCTTTTTTCTTTTGAAATAATAAATAAAAAAAGGCGTTTTCGCTTTACATCCTGTTTGCCCTTATAACGTAAATAGGCTATGAGAATATTTTAAACTATTTTATGCCATGTTATACGGCTTAATACATTTTATAATCCACTTGAGGAGAATTTGATGACAGTGTGACAACTCATTTTACTAAAGGCTACAAATTATCTCACTGACTTATTGACTGCCCAAGCAGCATTAGGCATGTGATAATAATAATAATAATAATAATAATAATAATAATAATAATAATAATACTAACAAAACTGGTCATTTCTGTTGTTGTTGTTTGTGGGGTTTTTTCAGCTTCAGACTATATATGCGCATATACATCAGATCACATAAATAGTCTCTGAGATCATTCAAGCTGCGTTAGGCCTGTGCATAGTAGTAACTTGTAATACCCCACTTGTAGTAAACCTCAGGGTACGAAACGGATTTTCTGTGTGATTTTTTCTGCATTTTTTGTCCTGTGAGAACGAATTGTTCAGTGTGAGCGTTCAGCTAATACCCACAGGAACTTCTGCTTTTATAAAATAATCGTATTTTCTATATTAGTTATACACACGATGTGTTTTGAAAGCCCGATATGAGGTAGGCAATGCTAAACATTTATTAATATTTATTTTTAACCGGAACTCTCGGGACCGCATCAATCAAGCCGACACTTAACGTGCGATGAAAAGGGAGAAGCACGCAGAGGGAGCTGGACTCCCAGAAACATTACACGTTTTCTCCAACAGCAGATGCAAAATCCTACTGAGACGCAGTAAAAAAAAAAAAAAAAAAAAAAAACCCCGGGTTTTAATTCCTCCCCTGACGCATGCTCTTTAAGCATTTTCAACTTCCTTGCATACTCCGGGAAATTCGCGCAAATTCGTTATTATATTGTCAGTATTGTACATTATTGAGGAATACCTCAAGTTGCCGAGGTATTGTCTAGAAGGATATCAAGAAACGTGTTGAGGGAGGGACGCAACTAGTTTATTTATTTACTTCAGTGACTGTTCGGGCAGAAAAAAACCCGAAAAGGTAATGACTAACTCAGACTAATAACTCAACTCAGTAGTTGAATATTGATTTAATTTATTTTTTTTAATACTCCTGTGTGGGTTTTTTTTTTATCTAATGTTAATATTTCCTTCTTAAGTGGTTTGTTTCACTCCAAGAATTTAATAGGAATTTCTTTTGAAATTTATGTCAAGGTAATACATTATTATATACTATAGGCCTATAATATTATTATTTAAGCTATATAAATAAAATGGTCTCTTTGGATATATTAAAACATGCTCAGTTTAGCACCGGAAGCGCATTAAAATTCACTATTTGGTCGAAACTATATGCGGGTCACAGATACATATCTCACACACACACACACACACACACACACTAAAAAATGATGAGAACTTCAGACTACAAGCAATTTTCCATAGTTTGGGTCAGCATTTATATTCATATTTACTTTGTGCTTTAATACACGACAATGCCAGACCTTCAAATATACACAAACTCTATATTCATACAATACAGTAAATAACACAAGGGATAATACAGGAGGAACTTACTGGTTCCTCCCGGATAAAAGGTGCCGTGCGTTGAAAGAGGCCCAGCGTCTATACCCGCGAAACCCATACTAGCGTCCTAAGCAGTATACATCCACAGCACGTGCTGCACGGTGGTGCTATTATTTAGTACGCCATCTGCAGTTTCGGACGTAGTCTAGGCAGTGCGTTTAATTGAAATTGTGCGCCTATATGCCCACACTGCAGAAGACGAAGGCTAAATGATCTCTGGACATTACAGATACCTTGGGGTAAAAAAATAAACTTCATTTTCATAGAAAATATGAATGGAAATGTATATTCAGACTATTGTTTTGTTACATATTTACAGGATTGCAAGACGTGCTTTACAGTTAGTCTAGAAATTATAGAAACATAGACTGTTAATGGATAGATAATATTTCAGAGCTATTTACATCAGCTGACCAAGAAATACACAAGTCATCTCTGTTCTTTGAAGAAGCCTTGGTCTGTTGAGCTCTCCTTAATCGTTACAGTCAAAGCGTTGCTGGTTATATCTGTCACAGTAATTTTCTCCATGTTTTTTAGGCAAGGAGACCAGGATTCCTCATCTTCATCTCCAGGATTCTGTGGCACGGGATATTTCTGAGACAAGCGATCAATGGGCAGGTCATCAGGCTGAAATAAACTATTTTTGGAAAGATGTTTCCTCTTGGTGTGTGCAACTGACGGGCCACTTGAGAAATGCTTTGTGCCATGTCGCAACATATCATGAGCTGTTTTTCGCAGAGGGCCTCCAAGAGCAACACTCCCACTCGATCCACAACCAAGCTGTTTTGGAGACTTACCACTTTCTGCCTGAAACCTCCGAGTTAACTGGAAAAGACTGTAGTTGGACGATTCTCCTAAATGATGAGCAGGCCTGGACATTTTAGCTGGACTAAAAGATAAATGTTCATCTGCTCTCCTCTTCAGAGGTTCAGTGGGTGAACAACTGCTGCTAGGGGCACCAACAGGGAAACGCAATTTTGGTTTTGGTCCTCTCTTTTTTGGTGTATTTACTGGGTCCATAAGGCTGTGTGTTGGAGATAAGGGAGGTCGAGGTCTTCTTTCTGGCTCTGGTGATCGAACACAAACACTTTCTCCCCTGTTGACAGTGCTTGGAGGGAAGATAGTAGGCACGACTGTTCTTAGCCCTTCTCGAGCTCGTGGTGTGACAACAGGCTCTGCGACGGGGAACGAAACTCTAATCTCTCGTGACATTTCTCTTCGGAATTCATCACTTTTGGCTTTGGCTTTTGCCTGTAATTATTTATTTTTTAAAAAATGTGATCAGTGCATATAACCAATTAATGTTTATTAACTAAACATACAAGTACAACTGTTTCTGCGTGGGAGAGAAAAATAAATAAACTATGAAGACTCCTCACAAAGACCTGCCCAGAGATTAGATTAAAAATTAAACTCTTAAAACAACGAATTACTTCATTTAACAAACTAAGGTCAGACAATGAATGGAGCTCAGGCTAAAAACAAGAAGTTAAATGGTTTGTTAAGGCGTTTGAACTGAGGGTTTAAACAGAACTTGTGCATTTTCTCACCTTCAATAAGAAAGTTTCTGGTTTCGGTCCTCTCTTTTTCGGCCCATATAATTCTCTCTCGCGCTCTCTAGGAGGAAAAAAAAAAACCATGTCAGCTATTAGTCAAGTGCTAAATAATATTTGTGTTTAGGAAATGCTTTTTTTTTTTTTTTTTTATGCACCAACCTCTCATCGAAAGCAGCAAACAGACGTTCATCCAGAATATTTTCCTCTGGCTCCCAGGTGCTGTATCTGTAACGAAAATGTACATCAATGCCATAAAAGAATAATAATTCAAAAAGAAGAAACACGAGCATTCTTATCATTCGTTTTAAACGACTCGTGAGTAATCTGCATCGAACACACGAGCAAGTGAATCACCTCGTAGTTTCCGCGAATTAGCGAGTATGCTAACCCCACAGTTGGCCGTCTAACGTCAGCTAACGTTTTAGCACCGAATCCCGAAGCCCGTTACGCACCGTGTCGGGTTCTGAGCTGCTAGCATTCAGCTTGGTAGCAGCCCCTAGCGTTAGCGTTAGCAGGACTAGATCGATATAAGTGCAGCCTTTGGCCTCCATGACACACAGGGTTTGCGCTACTCACTTCTGAGACCAGCCTTTCCATTTCACCAGATACTCCATCCGCCCCTGCAAGAGAACGCATGACAGCTAAAACACGACCAATCAGTTAGCATGCTAACTCGCTAGCTAGCTAGCGTTCAACTTGCCAAACCTTCAGGACATGATCGGATCTCAAAGCTTCGTTGTAACAAAAGCAAAAAAACAAACAATCGATGCAGCAAAAAGGTCAGAGTTGTATACATACTCTTCTTATGCGTCTCTTGATGATGGATTCAGCCGCGAAAACCCTCTCCCCGACGGCGGACAGCTCCATGTTTACTTCTGTCCCACTGGGGTTTTTTTTTTTTTTTTTCTCCGCCACAACCTTAACCAGTATAATCACGGACAGCCCATAATACTCATTGAAGGATACGTCATCACGTTCTAAATTGTTGCCATGGGACCGGAGTCGGTGGGTCCGTATTTGGATGAGTCTATTGGTCGAGAGGTTGCTACGCGAATGTAGTTGCTAAGGGAGGGGAGGAGCCACGCTGTCTTTTCGGGGGAAGTGACGAACCATAAACCAGCGCTTGAGGTTGAACAGAGCCCGATGGAAATCTTGCTGTCGTTCATGGTTTTTACTTTTGCGTTTGGGCCGAAGTTTCATTTCAGTTGCCTCTGATGAAAAAAAGAAGAAAAAAAAATGGATCATACAAACCACGTTCAGTTCTGTTTTCGGCCCATGAGCCTGTTTGTCGTCAAGCATGACCTGCAGTGCTGAATAAACAACTGAGGCACTGGTCCTGTTTTTACTACTAACGGATAACTAGTTCGTTTAGTGTTCACTTGTTTATCGTTTCAATTTTGTAGTGTTCTTTGTAACAGTGATAATGTTCACAGTCTAATGCTTTGCTAATAATAATAATAATAATAATATTTAATATTAATAATAATAAAAGTGTATGTGTTCCTGTATGTGGCCGCCCTTTTAATCTGATCACATGCTTATCTAGATCCTAAAATGAACACATTATACTAATAAAATCTGTCATTTCTTCCAAATTTCTTTTCTTTCGTTTATGTTTTGAGTAAATAGACATGATACTATGTTGAACTAGGCCCCTGCCATATTAGGAACAAATTAAAAACTACTCAATGTTTTCGCTGTGACGTGTTGCCTTGTTATGTCGGGCCGTGGTTCTCAGAAATTCCTCAATTTATGTACATTTCTATTAAAATAAAAAACCTACTGATTAATTAATATTATTTTAAATCTCACTCAGCATAAAGCCCGAGCTGAGACTGTAATGAAACCAGAGTAATCTTGAAGAGCGTTAGAACTGATACACATGTGACCTTAAAACAAACAATAATAAATAGGTAATAATCACTGTTTGCCCACGAATTCATAGTTATTGTGATTATTATATATTTTTGTTTTAACTGATGTTAAGTAGGTTATAACCTAAGCGTAATAACAGTAGAAAATTGTAAATGGTCTGCACTTATATCGGGCTTTTTATCCAAAGCGTATTTAAATAAACAGCCTATTTATTCTCAGTGGGTCTCAGGTTAATCTGTTATGCTTATAGAATAATTAAAACTGAACAACAACAACAACAACAACAGCAACAATAACCTAATAGCCTACTACTACTATTACTACTACTACTACTACTACTACTACAAATAATAATAATAATAATAATAATAATAATAATAATAATAATAACAGTACTACTACTACTACTACTACTACTACTACTACTACTAATAATAATAATAATAGCAATAATTAGGTATTATTGTTGTTTTTGTTAGTACAAATTGTTTGCCTATTAGTTAGATATGTATTTAGGTATTGCGGTAAATTGCAGTTGTTATTATTGTAGAAAATTTTTAGGACACAGTGGATAAACAGCAAACTCAGTGGTAGTGAAAAACTGCTAGTTGTTCTTTAGAGGCCCGTTTATAGTTCCCTAATTGAAGTTTATTTCGTATCTTGAGTGGCATGATGCGACCTTTTTGTTGTTTTTATTTTCTTTCTCTTTTTTTTAAAGAATGCAAATATTGTTTCAGATCTTATTCAAATATAAAAACATATAAACGCTACAGTATGCCGTATATTAATACTTAATCAATAGCTATATGAATACTACAGTCAGTAATTAATTATAATTGACCACTATCTTTATTTCAGAACGCGGAATAATTGAGTAATTGACTAAATTCTAGAGAATTTTCTTGCAGTTTCTCAGTTTCTAGCGTTTATGCTAGCGTTTTTAGTGTCAAGTTCTAGCGTTAACACCTTTTCTGAATTCAGCAGTAAGGTGTAAGGACAATAATGAGTTGGAGACTCAAAGTTTTATTTACGGACGAGTATTTCGTTAGAACATTTCGATTACACACGGGTTGTGATCATTTAGATAAACGTATATATATATATATATATATATATATATATATATATATATCACCAAGCAAGTCACCAAAAAATAAGACAACTTTTTGCATTAGGCTTTTTGAGTTATACCAGCTGCTGGTAGAGTAACTTTTTTGACCTTAATAAAACAGCAATAACTGTCAACATGACCACAAGTTTTTACGTTGACAGCCTGTGACAATCAAGTTGTCCAAACTAGGTTGTTTCTTTGTTTGTTAGGTTTTTGATTGTCTCCCTGTGTGTTTGTTTGTGTGTTTGTTTGTGTGTTTGTTTGTGTGTTTGTTTGTTTTACAATACAATATTTAAAAGCATAAGGAGTTGGGTCAGCAAAAGCTGCTGTTAGAGTTGTCAGTGAACAAATGTTATACATTAATTTTAAACTCTGGATAAACAAAGAGAATTTCTGAATCTATTTGTACAGGTCTGTGCTGATAGACTATACATATAAAACATTACACCAGATCTAAGTGCAACACATCCAGATATGTCAGACATTTTTTGCAAGCTTACCATGAACTGATTAACATAAAAAGGCTATAAATTTGTAAGTAATGAAATAGGAATAGTGTTACTCAAAAAAAATAAAAATAAAAAAGCACAGTGTAATTTTACACACAAAATTTACTCATTTGTAATTCCTATTTAAGATATAGAATAAAATACATCACGTATTATTATGTAATTACGTCAAAATACATTTGGAGTTATGTTAAGCTAAATAGACTGTAAATATGTCTGATTATGATGATTATATTTCGGGCTACATGAAATCTACTATGATATATTACACTAATGGTTATTTCACCCCTCCAATATGCTTGTGTTGTTCTTTTGCGAAAGCAGTATTGCAGGACAGAAGTGCAAGAATCCGATGTTTTATTGGCTCAGCCAACAGAATTCTGAGTCATTGCAAATAATTTTAAGAAAATAATTAGGCTAGCGATTTTCGCTCATCTTTAGATGTAGCACACCTGCTGGTCACACCGCCGCAAAATGGGCAGAGTAATCATATATCAGTCGAAAACAAAAACAAACAACAACAAAAAAAAAAACATAAGTAAAACATGTCCCGAGCAGTAATAAAGCTCAGATAATAACGCGGTGGTTTGCTGCGATTTGTCCTCAGCCAAGCCTTGAAAACATGCCAGGGCTTGTAAAGTGGTCAGGCGAATTCAGACGAATGGGTAAAGAAATTAATATTGGCAAACAAATTTAATTAAGCTAGCAGAAATTATTCTGTATTCTTCATTACTGAATCAAATATTTTAAGCTCGGGTTACTCATGATAGTGTGTTGAAACAATGCCTATCATTTGTGTCGTCAGAACTCAATAAAATAACAATTACAAACAAAAAAATTCAAACAATATCATAGAATTTATTTTTTTAAATAATTAATTAGTTTATTTATTTACTTCGGCTATCTCACAAAATACATATATTCAAGTATCGTGTATAGGTCCTCTGAATTAGTTTTGTTTTGTTTTGTTTGTTTGTTTGTTTTTAAACCAGCATTTTGCTGGTATTTATTTTGCCATTAAAACTGATGTTAGTGTTACTGGTTACTGATTCCAGGTCTCTGAATTCACAACATTAAAGCCGGAGGATTTGCGATTTTGTACGAACAGTCAAATAGAAATAGTTATATGCCAAACACATTGAAATAATCGCAGAAATGTCTTGATTAAAATTGTAACCGGAACAAATGATATCCTATGCAGAGCCAATGCCCGTAGCCTATCTAAAGCCTCAAGGATTATCCTAGTCTAGACACAATAGTGAAAAAAATAAAGGCACTTACAAATAAATAGCACTGACAAATATAAAATAATATTCCATATAAATAATCATTTTAATCCACATTGACATGAAATGAGCAGCCACACCTCTACGAAAATAAAGAATTAAGTCCATTAGCTAGTCAGCTGACAAATTTAAGAAATAATTTAAAAAACGACTAAATAGAGAGCGAACAAAGCATAGTGATGGGTATCTTAATGCTTGACAGCTCTGTATCTTGTGTGTGTGTGTGTGTGTGTGTGTGTGTGTGTGTGTGTGTGTGTGCGCGCGTTATTGATTTTTAAGTAGCGCGAGAGGGAGAAACAAAGAGCTGTTCAGAACAAAGACGCTGACATGAAAATCTCCTTTATGTCGGAAAGAAATGTAATGCGTTGCAGAAATGATCAGACTTATGTAAATATAATAAGTGTACTGTCTGATCTTTAATAACCCGCGCGTCTGATGCAGAACGGATTTGTCCTTATTTGGGTGTGCAGCGCATTGGACTGCTGTAATGGCGCGTGGCTGTGTAAGGCTGCGCCTGAGCGCTGCTAGTCGAGCTGTAAAAAGATCATTGGCTGGCTTTTAACCTGTCTGTGGATCCGCCCTCGGGGAGAAAAAAAATACAGCTTATAGAAATGGTAGCAAAAATGTTTGAAATGCGATTAAGGTATGAATAACAATATCAATAAATCCAACCGTGGGTTGACATGTAGACTATCGCCTGCGTTCAGCCCTCTGCTCACCTATCTTTACCTGTAGGGCAGACTAGCTTATTTGGTTACTGTTATAGGTTATTCATTTATTTCATGTTATTATTTTTACAAAGTAGGAAATCATTTGTTTTAAGTCACCAAAGCAAGTGTGTGTGTGTGTGTGTGTGTGTGTGTGTGTGTGTGTGTGTGTGTGTGTGTGTGTGACGAGTCCAACTAAAACATGACTATTGAAGACAACCCTATAATGTGATGCTGCATGTGTATGTGAAGCTCCCAGGGTGGCAATAGGAGAATAGGAAGAAGGTGACAGGATGACACAAAGAATTATGCACGGGGTGAACAATTAATAATTTTAATTGTGCTTAATGGCTTCATCCGGGACTTGCTGTCGCTCCCTAATTTCCCTGAACACAAAGCACACATACGGTTCTGATCCCAGTTGGATTTCGCCTATGTTCATTAATGCATCGCCTCTTCGGTGCTCTTCTCTATGTTTGGGGTATCCGTGTGCGGTCTTCAGCTGCTTGATGTCATTCCAGGTTCATTTTTTGACACACACACACACACACACACACACACACACACACACACACACACACGCGCGATATTTATACAGCCTAGGTTCAGTGATGTGAATAAGCGCGTGAGGAGGACAGCCATTTTCTTTTCTCCGGCTGCGCCAACATTTTCGGCCGCTTTAAAAATGGTTGCCCTGATTAACGTTTCACGGCGTGCCGACGAAGCAACGTGAACATTACACGTCTCTAGAACTGCAACGTGCTAGTGACAAATATGCTGCAAAAGAATGACTGAAATGTAATACACGGGGAGCGGAACTCAGTGAAATAGAGGTAACTTTGAAATAGCAGAACACCGGAGAGCACAGTCCGAACCGAACCTTTCCGAACCGATACTGCGGGATAGGCG
>JAFFST010045152.1:71366-84873 GCA_022414735.1 Noturus placidus
AATCTCTCTCTCTCTCTCTCTCTCTCTCTCTCTCTCTCTCTCTCTATATATATATATATATATATATATATATATAGAGAGAGAGAGAGAGAGAGAGAGAGATTTTTCAGATAGCAGCACTTCCATGGTAAGAAGGACTTCGTTGTAAGCAATAAACTGTTTTTTTAACTGAGCAAGTGATATGTTCAATAAAGCAGTCTATGACTTAATTTTCAGACTGATTTAACGGTTCAAGTGCGTCCATTGGAATACCTCCAAGAGCACCATACCAGTTGTTCATAAGGCAAGCCAGAAAACTCTGACTTGACCACTATAATCTGTTCCTGTTGGTGCAGTGGGATCCTGCAGGATTGTACTGGTGAAGCCATCAATACCATATCGAGCACTGACTCGGGCATTTTCCTGTCTGTTTTATTGTCTCTATAAGGTTTTGTTTTGCCACTTGTCTACCTCTTACTTTAACCCTATACTGAACTGCACTGCTGTATTTTCTTACTTTAAAAATATCCTAACTAGACTTCAATCTGTAGCAGACAGTATCAGAGCACACAAGGAGATCTTAAACTGTAACCCTTGCACAGTGTCTCCAAGTATGGACTCTTGCCGGCTCTTTCACACAAACTAGTCTGCTTATTGAGTGCCTGGCACCACAGTGCCAAAGAAAGAATGAGAGAGAGAGAGAGAGAGAGAGAGAGAGAGAGAGAGAAAGAGAGAGAAGCCTCCAATGATCAGCCAAGCATCACATTTAACCTACCATAAAGGGATATAGAAGAGGATTCGTTCAGAGCTGGAGGGGTATTAGGAGAAAATGTTAAGAGGGGCCTGCAGCAATTCTAACTCAGCTTAGTGGGAGGTCATTACGTCCCAGTCACCTAACAACATGATATTAAATCTGCACACAACGTGAAAAATGCTATATTTTAGTCGTTTTACTCTTTTAGATTTGTTCTCTGGTCTCAGTAAACTGGCCCATAAACTTAGATAGTGGTATTGTTCCATGGAGAACATTATTCACAAAACTGAAAGTATATACGTAAATAACAGTTTCTTTTTTTTAATTTTTTTTATCAAATTCACAAGATAATTTTCCCCAGATTTATGTTTTGTGACACTTTGTAGCACCCTTGGTTAAAAAGTCAATAAACTGTATAGATCCATCCCAGTTCAGGTCTTTTCAGTATTGGCTGTTGTTACTGATGTATTTGTTGGTATATTTCATGTAGCTTCACTACAATGAACTACAGAATTTGGGCACAATTAAACCAACATCTTTCACTGCCAATGTCATTATCAAGCTTGTAAGTGTGTGTGTCTGTGTGGAGGAGAGCACCCTCCAGTACCATGGCATGATGCTCCTGCTACCCCCCTCCACCCACCGAGCCTTCCCCAGAGCAAAGGAGGGGGGTTGGGGATAGGGTTGACAGAGGGGGAGGGGGGCTGCCACAGACAGTGTAGCTCCCCTTGGTGCAGTGGGATCTTGCAGGATTGTACTGGTGAAGCCATCAATACCATATCGAGCACTGACTCGGGAAATTTCCTGTCTGTTTTATTGTCTCTATACACTGTGCTTCATGACTTCCTTCTGAAATTACTGCACGATAATCCAGCTCTTGACAAAAGCAGATTGGAAAGAACAATAATGTTGTGCTTGTCTTGGGGCACTAAGGCATTTGATCTTTTGAGTTTACAAAAAAAAAAAAAAAAAGCCACCCACCACGGTAAGTCTACAAATTCTGTAAAATCTACATTGATGGCATCTCTTCTGCATCCTCTGTTTTTCTTCCTGCTCTTCAACTGCTGACTCTAGTGTCATGCAAATCAAGAGTGGCACAAGCCTTTCCCTTGAAGCACTACACTCTCTTGTCTTTCTCCTCCTCAATAGCATCTCTAGGGAGAGCTTATTTGCTTGTTTTAATTGCATTTTAATTCACACTTGCCCATCACCAGCATGCAAGGCCACCCTCCTTCTCGTGACAACAAACTACCAGCTCTGCCTGCCAACAAAGCTATTTTACACTGCAACCTTGAGCTGCATGTTCTTGAGCTGTAACCAAATTCCATACTGGCAGAACAGTTTGGCCTGTTCCACTGAAGAAGGTTAGTCCTAGTTCATGAACAATAAAGCAGGCATTGGATGTGTTGGCTAGAGAGGTCGGACGGGTGAGAGCGATGATACAGATGAAAGGAGCATCTCTCAGTCTCTCAATCAGCGCCTAACAGGAGGGATGCTGGATGCAGGCAGACAACTTTAATGCGTTGGTCTATCTATATGGAAATCCACTCCACTGCTTCTGGGTGACATGTGATTGGAAGCACAGTGTGTTTCAAACAGAAATTTCAAAGATGAAAAAGGGTGTCTGATTTTAGATGAAAGAACAATGATGACTGGGAATTGGCATTAAATCTAGAAACAAGTGTAGGAAAGGAATGCCTATTTTTTTTTCCATCACTTAAAAACCATGAGCTACTGTATGTAGAGATTTTTTAAGGAAGTCTTTTCTGTCCATGTTCTGGGTTTCTAACTGATGCACACAATCTGTACAAGGGTATGCTTACAATAGCTTATACATAATACATGCAATGCATTCTATACCTGTCTTTTATATAATGTTGGCTGATAATAAACTTCATAAATCTCTCATCTCAAATGTCTTTTTACAAGCCAAGCATGTTGTGACACATGTAAGCCACATTAGGTTACTGCATACTTTATTCTGTAATTTGATAGCAAGTATGAAAATAGGCTATGGAGAAATTAATTATGTGTCATGTTTAATGATCTGGTCAGAGAACTCCCCTCATAGGTGACAACTATATGAACCATAATACAGAAACTGACTGAACATGTGGTTTAAACAGTGGACCAGAATTGGATGTAGTGTTATTTTTACAAATTGTGAAGAAAAAAATGCCCCACACATTAGCTAATCTATCTACAGTACATCTAATTTTCAAGAACTTAATTCTATCTGACTGTATTACACAAGCCAGTGCCTGATGCTTATATAAAAGGAAGGTTATGGATTTTTTCCTCCCATTGAACTTAATTGTAAATCAATAAGGCATTACTTAGACTGTACACTGTAGCAAAAAGCCCTAACAATGGCCTTTTTTTTTTATTTTGTTTTTAACAAAAAAAATTAAAGAAAAAATGTATTTATTTGACCATGGTTGTATTTCTGCATGGCTGAATTTCCTGGCTCTAAAGCTGCTTGCCCAGCCCTAGTGGGCTCTAGAAAATGATCTCACGTAAATCAGTGTGTGACTGATGCACTGAGCAGAGCTCTGTCCCAGAACGAATCTCTGCACACTATGGGTGGAGGTGTTTTCTTTGGCTCTGTGTGTGTATCTCTGAGCGTCTCTCTTTTCCAAGATGAATCCCTTCTGTCAGCAGGCCCTTGATATCCGGTTCCGGTAGCTTGAGTTCCACTCCTCTGGGTCAACTGATAAAGCTGATAATGAAACATAATTAATGTATTTTGAAGGGATTTCCTTTTCTTGCACAAAATAAAGTTGACAAAGTGGTGAGTCATGCTAAGCTTCACATAGTACAGTACAAAGTCATCTAGCTCTCACATCCAGATAAGTGACAAACCCCTAACGTGCTCTCTCCACTCTCCACTCTGTCATCTTCAATTTTAAAATGGCACACTGTGCAGTTTAAGGCTAAAATGGTCTCCCACTGCAAAAACCGCAAATTAAAAAAGATGGTACGTCTTGCCTGCTTTTACTCTTCCAACTTTTTTTCCTTCAAATTCTCCCTGCAGATCAGACGACGACAGCCAAAGCACATTGAACAGATCGACTGCATGACTCAGGTGTGATGCAAAATACTGCAACATGCCTATTGTTCTCAGCTCTCCTTTTCTGGCTTGCACTCCCATCTATGCAGAGGCTCTCGCTACCTCTGCTGTGCCCCACTACACAGCTTGCTCTTTCAAAGGCTCAGAGAAAAGGCCAAAGCATCAGTGCTGACATGTTACAGAGATTCTACAGAAACTGATTACAAAAGACCTACCCACTGGAGGACAAAAAAAACAGCCAAAAGAAAAACAGCTGAGAATTATGTGGCCAAATATCAGGTAAAATTAATAATAATAATAATAATTATCAATTTGTATAGCGCTTTTTACAATGGTACATTGTCTCAAAGCAGCTTTACAGAAATGTCATTTTTACATTTACAAGCGACTCACACACCAATGGTAGCAGAGCTGCCAGCTTGCCATTGGGGGCAACTTAGGGTTCAGTGTCTTGCCCAAGGACACTTCGGCATGTGGAGTCACCCGGGCCGGGATTCGAACCACCAACCCCACGGTTAGTGGATTAGTGGACAACCCGTTCTACCGACTGAGCCACAGCCGCCCTAAAAATGAAAATAATTCATTAAAATTGAAATATATTTGTATGTATGACGAAAACAAAATTTCATTAGGAATTCCTTTTCAGTGATGAGGGCAAATGAAAGAATGAATTTCTTTCAAGCCTCTATTGAGGCTTGGCTAATAAGTAATTATAATGTTTTTTTACTGCCAATTAAGGTTAAAGTTGACAAAAGCAACAATCAGCCTTTTTATCAGTCTGCTTTAAAAAAAGGACTTGTTCAAACTAATCTTCGTTTGAATTTAAGCTCTGACAAACAATTTTTCATAACAATTTATGTGTATTATGCTTCTTTTTATCCTTCAAGATGTGCAGAAGCTTTTGTAACTTTTCCATGCTAATTAATTAATAACCAACTAAATTAAACAGATTGGATAAAATGACATTTTGCCCAGAGAAAGAAACTGGTTCTCACCCAAATATATGATTAACCTCTCCACTTCTTGCCAGGATTTACAGAGCTGTCACACACAGAAGGGGCCATAGATCAGTGACAAGGAAACGGGACGGCATGTCTGGGAAAGAGCTTGCCATGACAGCCTGACCCAGGTCACCATGCACAATTCCCTTAATCAGCTTCCCCAGTGCCTATACTGCGATTTCCCAGGGTGTGAAATAACACCCATCTCTTCTGTATCAGTATGATCCAATTGGCTTTGTTTAATGATTTTTGCAAATTTCAGATCATATTTCCATGCAAATCCACATTATGTCAGTTAATTAAAATTGAATGGAATCAAACTGAAAAGATACTCTCAAAGGACCATTTGATCATACATTAAAATAATTATAAACTTCTCGTATAAGGAAGGTTTCATTGCAGCAGAAGATCAAAAAGATATGTAAAAACATTTACATAGACATTGGGAATGCTATAAATATTCAGGGAAAAAAAAGACCTGAATATCTTTGCATAACTTCAGATCCTGGAAGGAGGCTTGATTTTACCTCATTTAAAGGTGCCCTTAAAAAAATTTCTCATTTGTTATGAAACGTTTATCATTCACTCTGTTGTTTGAAGAATGTTCCAGGTATTCATGTTATGTACAGTTATGATGGTTTTCAGGTCTCTAAACGTGACATAAAGGAGGAATGAATGCAGGTAGAAGTGATAACAATCTGAGAAAACATTTGCATATCTTGACTTGCACATTCTGTAACACAGGCAATATATTATAGACTCTGTGAAAATACATTTTCTCTATTATACCAGTATAAAATGTAGGATATGTAAAATATGTCCAACAGTCAGTAGTGCACTAGATTCCTCAGTTTAATCAGAATCTCTTTTTAATCTTACTTTTGTCGATTGCAGATTTCATACTATAATTGCAATCTTTTGTCTCCCAGAGGGACAATGTGCTCCCATTTTCTTGAGACTTGAGACTTGAGCCAGCAGGTCAAAAAGATCTCATGCAAAATGTAAAAGTCATTGAAAGAATATTATAATGTTGGAATTGGGAACACATCATATAACCTCAAAACTTAGATAGAACAGTAATAGCACTTTGCAAGTTCTCTGAGTTGCATTACATGTCAGTGTGAAACTGCATGGAAGCTTTAACAGGAACAAAACACTGTGGTTACTCACAAACCTCAAGCAGGTCTTTTAGTCATTGTGAAAGAAGACAGAAATAACACCAAGGTGACTCATATGTGCCATGCATTTCATAACTTATGTGCAATTGTTTGTTCAGTCTCTATTCAGTATGATCTATTTTAATGTTTCTATATATGTCAGATTTGTGTTTTTTTTAATTATGCTGTGTTATATAGAACTCATTCTAACAAAACAATGTATGACAGAAAGGTGAGTACACAAGAACAGAAACACAATACAACCATTGAAGACACAGATCTTCATTCCCCTTAGGCTGGTCGTACCTGTTTTTAGAAAAATGAACCGACTGCTGAAAGCTTTTCTATTTAACCTTCATAACATTAAGAGGATGAGTTGAATCACTAATTATATAGTTTCACCTTTAAGGCTTTTCCATATAAATTAATGCAGTCTTCTTTGACTCTAGCCTTCTCAATAATCTAATTTACCTCATTCTCATTTTATATTTTGTGCTAAATGATCACCACTCTTAAGTATAGTATTATTATTATTATTATTATTATTATTATTATTATTATTATTATTATTATTATTATTCCTAGCATGAATCCTTAAACACAGAATAGATAGGGCAATTTATACCACATACTCCATGAACTGTATTTATCATAGTATTTTATTGTTTTGTTTTTTGCATGTTCCTATTCTGATTGGCCAGAAGGTGTTGATTAATTATCAATAATTATTTCATCCATCCATCCATTTTCTGTAGCACTTATCCTTACAGGGTGGCAGAGAACCAAGGTTGCAGGGGACACCCTGGATGGGGTGTCAATCCATCGCAGGGCACAACCATACACACATTCACACACCCATTCATACACTATGGACATGACAATCAGCCTAAAATGCATGTCTTTGGACGTGAGAGGAAATCGGTGCACCAGGAGGAACTCCCGGAAGCACGGGGAGAACATGCCAACTCCGCACACGTAGGACTGCAGCTGGAATTAAATCTGCAACCCTGGAGATGTGAGGCAAATGCGCTAACCACTAAACCACTGTACCCCCTCAAAAATCATTTCAATTGTTCTAATACTTTCTCCATGCTAACCCCCCCCCCCAACCCAACACCACCACCACCACCGCCACCGCCATAGAACAGCATGCCTCATACTGTTTTATTCCTTTCCTTTATTCCTGAAAAATATCAATTTGAATAATTATTGTGCCTAAGATGTAATCTTATGGTAGCCACTACAACTAGGTTTGATTTTAATTAGTCAAGACAAGTTCATTTATTATTTGCACAGTATGTCCAGACATATTGAAATACTTTTAGTGAGGCCAGAATACACACACACACACACACACACACACACACACACACGCGTGCGGTTCTACAAGCAAATTATGCATGTACAAACATATACATACACACAATTAAGGTAAAAATGATCTCCAATCATAATTTATAGCTACCAGAAAGTTAATATTATAAAGACAAAAGAATCCCCTCTGGGAAAGCAAAACAATAGAAACCATCACAAAAATTGTAATGTTTCCACTACAAAATACCATTACAAACTATAAGCTAACCATTAAAACCATTACTATTACCATGACTGGTCCTTAATGGTATCCACACAACATGCCACCAATACAAGGCAACACACACACACACACACACACACACACACACACACACACACACACCACCCAAGAGCTTAAACGAACGATATAGTGTACAATAAATCCAGTATATAATGTGTAAGTGAGGAGAATACTGTGCAGTGACTGAATATGGAAGTATAATGGACATGTGAAGTAAATATCAGCTCCACTCGGTGGTGAGGTTTAATGGGCAGCAAGTCAGACACAGTTAGGTTATAACTTTACATTCACACTCGATTATCTCAGCTTCCTTGCTTGTATTTTTCCACTGCTGGCTTCCTCTGAACAGAGCTGCCCGGGAAGGCCGCGTTATTCAATGTAAAGGTCAACAAGGTGCGGCTTCTGGCTGAAAGGCGTGAAAATACACTCAGGCGCTTGAGGGACTTCGGCTCTTTATCTGTCGTTTCTCCCCTGATCTCATTAAAATGCACTAGAGCAAATGAGATTGCAGAGGCTGCTGAAAATGACGCGTATAATATGTTTTCCTCCATTTCATTTTCCGGAGAATTTGTGAGGCAGCAGCACTCCTCGCCTCCCCCGCGAGCTCATTAATATTCATCCCCGAGCTTTTCTCTCGCGGCGGCGCGCGCGGCACGGCAGGTATTGTGCTGATGGGGATGATGATCATGAGGCGCGGGCTCTTTGAGACACGCGCGCTCACACGATGAACACACAGAGAGAGAGAGAGAGAGAGAGAGAGAGACCCATACAGAGAGAGAGACACATACACATACACATCACACATGCAGAGAGAAAGAGAGAGACATACATGCAGAATGAGAGAGAGAGTAACACACGGAGAGAGAGACACATAGAGAGAGAGAGACATGCAGAGAGAGAGAGAAAGAGAGACACACGGAGAGAGAGAGAGAGAGAGAGAGAGAGAGACGGAGAGAGAGAGAGACATGCAGAGAGAGAAAGAGAGACATACACATGGAGAGAGAGACGCATGCAGAGAGAAACACACACATGCAGAGAGAGAGAGAGAGAGAGAAAGAAAGACACACATGCAGAGAAAGACTTACACACGCACAGAAAGAGAAAGCACACACATTTTTATGCCTTTTATTATAAATCATTAAGTATCAAAACCTCACAAACGATGTACACTGAATATTATACTGGTGTAAACTTGTTCTATACACATTTCTGTAGGCTACATGCACATATTGGCCTACTTCTAATAAAATGTAAAAAAAAATAATAATAATAAAAAAAAATTATAAATAAAATAATAATAATAATAAAAATAAAATAAAAATACCCCCTTTAAAATAAAATAAAACATTCTCTAAAAAGTGATACAGTGGGGTCTGACTCAGAGAGCACAAATGTAAATGCTTCTATTTTGCATTCTTCTCTAATAATACAACAATTTTCGTTACAAAATATATTATTGACAGCAACTTCAGTGAAAAGTAGAATAAAATATTCACATGAATTTCACAGAGTTTCTTAGTATTTGGCACGTCCCCCTTTTTTGCTTTAATGGCAGTGTGCATTTGAGCTGGCATGTACAAGTTTGCGCAAAACCTTATGATCCATTTTAGATCAAATACATCAATGTCGTCTGAACACAAGTGATTAGGCATGAGGAAACCTGACCTTTTGTACAAAGCAGTTAAATTTGCTTACATTTCATTAGGGACCTGAAAGAGTACAGTACAGAATCTTGATTCCTTCTGTTTATTTCCAATTCTCAATGGAAAAAAATCCCAGGTTTTCAATGTGGTCTCAGACTTTTGGACCCCACAGTACATAAGTGCTATGTTCTGCAATAAGCCATAATTCTATATGTAATTTAAATAAAGCGATTAATAGCGTGCCCTCATCTTCACATTGATGTGATTTTAGGATAGATTGCTGTGACCAAATCGGGCATGTGCAGTGTACATTTAAGTTCTTGCAAATTAAAAAAAAAATAAAGTTAAAAAGAAAGAAAGAAAAAGAATAAGAGGCAGAGAACTGAACATGGTCAACATCAAGGAACTTGACATTCACACCATAATCCATAAGACATACATGGAAATAGGTCTCACTTGATAAAATTTGGATGAATTTTGCATTATGTATGATATCCAATCTACATGTGACTCCATCACTTGGTTACTCAGTAACATTTCATCACACAGACAAAATTTCTGTGACTGCAGGGTGGACACAGGCTGTTTAATGAAAGCGTCTTGGCACTGATGAGTCACATTTAAAGTACCACAGTGCCTCCCCTATTTTGCGTCAGCAGACAAAATCACTTTTGCTTAAAAACAATTATAATAATTGCCGTCATTTTAGGTCATTACTGTTGCGTTTAAGGTTATTTTTATGTAATTGCCTATAAGTGATATTAATAAACTGCTTTAAAGACCACAAAACCCACCTCCACATTATACACACACAGAGACACATACACACACTCACACACACACAGTAAAACTGAAAGGAATGTTTTACTTCATTCTGAATGATGGTTCTGTCACTAGGCCATTAACTGAACCCACAGTCAGATTATCATGGAGTGGGACATTTAAATAACTGTACTTGCAAATGTATGTTTTATTAAATCATTTCAGCAAAGAATCCGTAGGGGCTGGATTTGGATTGGCTTCTCTAAAAATGTCTCCTACATTAGATGTGAATGAGTGTGTGAATGATGCCCTCTGCTTGCTTCCAGGATGTGTTTCCGACTCCTGCGCAGCGTTCCCAGGATATTTTCCAGATCCACATCAGGTCAGAGCAGCTACTGTATATGAAAGACATATTAAACTTCATACAATATTTCATTTGTTTTATTTACTGAAGTTCCTGATGATCTTACAAACAGTGGCTTAATTTGCCTAATAGCAGCAAGGTTATTGTAACTCTAATATGCTGATCATATATATATATGGGAACTGGAACCTCCTCCTCCCCTACGTGCTCTTTGCCGTCCAGGTGTGCCCCCAGGCCTCTACGGGCTTCACCCCCTTCGAGCTCTTGTTCGGACGGTGGCCACAAGGACTGCTGGTTGTGGACCATGAAGCCTGGGAGGAGCAACCATCCCCATTCTGCTCAGTCATCAAATATGTACAAAAGATGCAATCGAAACTAGACAGAGTAACCCCGATAGTTGAAAAGCACATGCGCGCCGCGCAGCAGGAGCAGACAAGGGTGTACAACCGCCCTGCATAGTTGCGGGAATTCCAACCAGGGGACCGGGTCCTCCTACTCATGCCCAGCAGCGCCTGTAAATTGTTGGCCCAGTGGCAAGGCCCCTACACAGTCATCGAGCGCCGAGGTCCAGTTAACTACCGCTTACAACAGCCGGGTAAACGAGTAGAAGAGAAGCTCTACCATGTAAACCTGCTGAAGAGGTGGGTAGAACCGGCCCCAGTAGTATCGGCGTATGCGGCCCCGAGCACGAATCCCGGCGAACGTACCTTGTTCGATTTGGGGGAAGACCTTACCCCCTCCCAGAAACAGGAGCTCACCGAACTGGTGGACCAGTTCTCCGATGTGTTCTCAACCACCCCAGGGATGACGCAACTGGTCCACCACCAGATCAAAACCCCTCCAGGCATAGTGGTGAGACAGCGGCCCTACCGCGTCCGAGAGGCCCGACGCAAAGCCATCAATGAAGAGGTGGACCGAATGCTGCGGGACCGCATCATAGAGGAGTCCAGCCCTATTGTCATCGTACCAAAACCGGACGGGAGTGTGCTGTGCAACGACTTCCGGAAGCTGAACCAGGTGTCAGAATTTGATAGTTATCCCCTCCCAAGGGTGGACGACCTTGTAGAGCGATTAGGGAGGGCCCAGTTCATCTCTACCCTGGACCTGACCAAAGGGTACTGGCAAGTCACGCTGTCTCCGGACACAAGGCTCAAGACGGCCTTCAGCACGGCCACCGGCCGCTGGCAGTACCGGGTCCTCCCCTTCGGGCTACATGGGGCGCCTGCGACGTTTGATTGATGGACATCCTACTGCAGCCCCACCGCATGTTTGCCGCGGCCTACCTGGACGACATAGTAAGAAATGCCCCCTAGGGCTGACTGAGGCACAGTACCTTGGGTACCGTATTGGCCGTGGGATGCTGAAACCACAAGCAAAAAAAATTGAAGCCGTAAAGGACTACCCTCAACCCACGTCAAAAAAAAACAGGTACGTGCCTTCTTGGGGTTGGCGGGGTACTATTGGAGGTTTGTATCTAATTTCTCTGCTGTAGCCTCCCCTCTTTCAGACCTCACCAAGAAGGGCCCGCCAGACCGGGTGAAGTGGACGGCCGAGGCGGAGCGGTCATTCCGGGCCCTGAAACATGCCATCACAAGTGCCCTGGTACTGCGCAACCCGGATTTCACCCTCCCGTTTATGGTACACACCGACGCTTCAGAAACCGGGCCGTACTCTTGCAAACCTTCGACGACGAAGAGCACCCGGTACTCTATGTCAGCCGGAAGTTGTCCCACGCGGAGAGGAAGTACGCCGCAGTAGAGCGAGAGGCCCTGGCAATAAAGTGGGCCATAAAGGAACTGCGGTACTACCTGGCTGGCCAACACTTCGTCCTCGTAATGGACCACGCCCCCTTACAGTGGATGGCCAAAGCCAAAGATACGAACGCCAGGATAACCCGTTGGTTCCTTGCCCTCTAAGATTTCTATTCCAGGTCCAACACTGGGCAGGGGCCCAACACGGGAATGCTGATGGTCTCTTGCGGCGAGACACGCTATGGGCCCGGCACACGGCGGCAGTAGGCTCGGAGCTGAGGGGGGGTACTGTCACGATGGACCAACAGCCAACGTGCACGGTGAGAAACTCGCTCCTTCCCCAACTGCCGCACAGGCGCGAGGCGGACAGCCCCGCGTCAAACACGCCAGCCAGAAGGCCCGTCATAGTGAAACGGAGCCACCGTCCAAGCCCGACCGGCGATTGGGGAATTGGTCAGGAAAATTCCACCACTCAGACGACGGCGGAAGAGGATAAGAGGACGTTCTTCTGCTCGAGAAAGGAGAAGAAGAGACTCGCGGAACGTATGCGTACGAAGTCGGAATTGTGTATCTCCCACTTGCAGCGCGTAAGGAATATCGCTAATCTTTCTCTCTCTTTCCCCCTTTTCTCTCTCTCCCTCCAGACGCTTCGGGCGCGGACGAGGATACAGTGGTGTGAAAAAGTGTTTGCCCCCTTCCTCATTTCCTGTTCCTTTGCATGTTTGTCACACTTAAGTGTTTCGGAACATCAAACCAATTTAAACAATAGTCAAGGACAACACAAGTAAACACAAAATGCAATTTGTAAATGAAGGTGTTTATTATTAAAGGTGAAAAAAAATCCAAACCATCATGGCCCTGTGTGAAAAAGTGATTGCCCCCCTAACTGGTTGGGCCACCCTTAGCAGCAACAACTGCAACCAAGCGTTTGCGATAACGTGCAATGAGGCTTTTACAGCATCCTGGAGGAATTTTGGCCCACTCAGTTTTGCAGAATTGTCCTAATTCAGTTACACTAGAGGGTTTTCGAGCATGAACGGCACATCTCAATAGGCCACAACATCTCAATAGGATTCAGGTCAGGACTTTGGCTAGGCCACTCCAAAGTCTTCATTTTGTTTTTCTTCAGCCATTCGGTGGTGGACTTGCTGGTGTGTTTAGGATCATTGTCCTGCTGCAGAACCCAAGTTCGTTTCAGCTTGAGTACACGAACAGATGCCTTCAGGATCTCTTGGTAGACAATTCATTTTATCACGGCAAGTCTTCCAGGTCCTGAAGCAGCAAAACAGCCCCAGACCATCACACTACCACCACCATATTTTACTGTAGGTATAATGTTCTTTTTATGAAATGCAGTGTTCCTTCTACGCCAGATATACTTGGACACACACCTTCCAAAGAGTTCCACTTTTGTCTCATCGGTCCACAG